>JAQZBX010090500.1:0-12507 GCA_029593785.1 Cabassous unicinctus
ATTCACCTGTGAAGCCATCTGGTCCTGGACTTTTCTTTGCTGGGAGATTTTTGATGACGGATTCAATCTCCTTAATTGTGATTGGTTTGTTAAGTTCTTGTATTTCTTGTAGCGTCAGTGTAGGTTGGTTATGCATTTCTAGAAATTTGTCCATTTCATCTAGGTTGTCTAGTTTGTGGGCATATAGCTTTTCATAATAAGAGGACAATTCTGAGAAGTATATTGTAGTGGGTTTTCTTTAGGGCTAGGGGAATCTCATTGTGCACCCTGCTGTTTGGCTTTGGGCAATTTTTATATGCTTTATTATACCTAAGACTTTCAAATTAGCAAAGGGGAAAAAAGATTTTTTCATGCTTATAGGGCTTTATAATTCATAAGAAACTTCCTCTTTATTTTATAGGTGAGAAAATTAATAGGTTAAATAAATAGTTCTGGATCTTACAGCTACAGAATGACAGAGATGGGGGCTAGAACCAGGAGCTCTAGTGTCTCTAACTATCTTGATTTCTGTCAAGCTAAGCTGCTTTCTAAGTTAGGCTGCTGCTATCCTACAAGTCCAAGGTATTTGTCAAACATAGTCCTGAGTTGTGGACAGTTGTAGACGCAGTTATGTGTAGAAGCTCATTATTTTCTACTCTTTCTTAATTTTCAATGATGATTCATAATACTTTGGGTATAGACAGGCCTTTGATTCTCAAGACCCTTTTTGTTTACCCCAGTTGATGTTATATAGACTAAATGTTCAGATGATTAATTTAAAATATCCAGGCATTTTGTTCTTGTTGATGAGGTCACAAAGCTGACTTGTAAAGGCCTAAACTTCTGGAAATACCCTCCTTGTCCCTGACTAATAGCTGTTGTGGCTGAAGACTGACTGGCAGGATCTAATATCACTTACAGCAGACATATTTTCAGTATTAAAAGAGAAAGTTATTTTTTAATTGAAGCTTGCCTGGTATTATTGTGCTTCCAGTTTCATTTTCTACTGACACCTGAAGCCTAGAATTTTGGCCTTTATGTTGTGCATCTTTCTAGGCAGCAAGTGGAACCACAAAAATGTTTAACTAGGGAAGTGGATGTGGCTTAAGCAGCTGGGTGCCTGCCTACCACATGGAAGGTCCTGGGTTTGGTTCCTGGTACCCCCTAAAGAAGATGAGCAAGACAGCGAGCTGACACGTAGGGCTGGCATGGTAAGCTGACACAACAAGATGACACAGCCAGATGACACAATGAAGAGACACAGTGAGGAAACACAATGAGAGACACAACAAGCAGAGAGTGGAGGTGGCTCAAGTGATTGGGTACCTCCCTCCCACATGGGAAGTCCTAGGTTCGGTTCCTAGTGCCTCCTAAAAAGGTGATGAACAGAGAGCAGACATCGAGCACAAACAATGAGGGAGGAGGAGAAATAAATAAATAAATAAATAAATGATGTTTAAATAATGAGATGGTGACACAGATAAGATTTGACAAGATATGTATATTTTGCATTCCAATTTCCTTTGCTTTTGTTCCCTTACCCTGAAACCATTTAGAGACGAGAGAACTTTACTTGATGACTTTTCAAGTCTGTGGCTGGAAGAACTCAACTGAATTTTGTACTGACTCATCAGAGTTCACTGAAATGGAAGAGTAAGAGTTATGATATAAAGCCTCTAGGTGGCGCTTGCGATCTATGGATTCAGGAGCTTTATCTGTCAGCGACAGGAACGCAGTAGAAGAGAATGGGCTTTCCCTTATTCCGGCCCCCGACCCTTCCCAGGCTCTATGGGGGTCAGTGTTAAAGACCAAAATGGGAGCTTGGAGACCCTATGTGGTTATTCCTTCTCATTTTTTTCAGATTTTCTTTACTTTTCTCCCTCCTCAGAAAAAGAACTCATAAAATAGGGTAAAACTCAAGGAAGTAGAAATGTTGAACTTTTAAAACTCATCACCAGCAGTTTGTTTTTAGGAATGATGAAATGACTGGTCATGTATATATTAGTATATATTACTTGTGTAATAAGTACATACAGAAGGCATTCTATTAGAATCCTAATATCTTTCTCTGTGATGCTTCTTCATAGCCATTCCTTTTCTCTCTCTCTTTGTGTTGTAGTTCTGGGGTATATAGAATCTCTACTCTTTCCAGCTTGTCAAGGTTAATTTGAGCACAAGTGGTGTTTTCCAAATTGTCATCATGTGTGGTCACAGGTATATGTTAGTATAACTAAGGTGTATGTCCATGTATTAAGCTAGAAGGCACAGCTGGAAGGACCTTTAGAGATCAGTAAGACAGTAGTTTCCAGACTTTTGGTTTTCATTATCAATACATATTCAAGCCTAGAGAGTTTAATTGCATCTTAGACTTAGAGTAAGTAACATGCACATGGTCACATAGTTTGTAATTATCAGAGCCCAGATTCAAGCCCAGATCCATATCTCTATATTCCACGATCCTTCTATTGTACCTGCACTTTCAGTGATTTCCAGTGGTTTTTTGATGATTTCATAGATCAGCATTTTGGGAGTCAATTTAGAATTGGCAATGGTTTACTAAGCAAGACATTAAAATCACTTGTAAAATCAAAACCAGCAATCATTCGCCACTATTTCATAAAAAAAGATGTATTTCAATACCACATACATAGAAAGGATTTGATCCTAGAATCAATGGCAATCTATTAAGTTAGTAAATTAACTTTATGAAAAACTTTCTACATTATTAATCTCCTCAAGAATGAATGAACTCATGTAGTTTGCTAATGGTCCATAAATTGCATTAGAGAACCACTGATCCAGGATGATAGCCTCATTTTCCCAATGGAGAAACTGAGGCCCAAAGAAGTTAAGTGATTGGTTCAAGGTCATGTCCAGCAAGTTGCTGAGCTAAAACTAAAGCTGAGTTCTTGTCCATTTCAATAGGTGGAAATTTGGATGATTCTCTCACCATTCTTCCCATTTTTCAGCTGTTGATGAGTCAAGGGCACACATAAAAGCTAAGAAAATGAAGTATGTGGTATGCAGAAAACAGATCCCACAATGAAAAATTTCAATTCTGAGTCATTATGGCATTTTGATTTTCTCTCAAATTCATTTGGTTTCTGAACACTATTCAGAAATTTACTAGTAGTTATTCAAGGGAAAAGAATGTTTACTGAATGTTTACTGAGTGACAGGTACTGTGCTATGTGTTTTGCATACTTATTTAATCTTTTTTTTTTTTTTAAGATTTGTTTATTTACTTTATCCATTTTAAACCCCGCCTTCCCCATTTTTGCGGTTTTGTGTCCATTTGCTGGGCAATTCTCTGTGTCTGTTTCCTGCCATCTCTTCTCCTCCTCCTCCTCCAGTCTTCACCAGGATTCAACCCTGGAGATTTCTGATGTAGGAGAGAGGTGTTCTGCCACCAGCGCCACCTCGGTTCCTGGTTTTCAGAGCATCTCTTCTTGTCTCTCCCCTGTTATGTCATCATCTTGCTGCCTGGCTCCCGGGGCCTGGCGGCTCACCGGCACACAGAGCCTGGCAGCCCATGCGCCTTATGTATATATGTTTTTATTTTACCGGGAGGTCCCGGGGATCGAACCCAGGTACCTCCATATGGCAGACGGACGCCCAACCATTTGAGCCACATCTGCCCCCTTATTTAATCTTCACAATAACCTCACTTGCCACATGAGGAAACAGGTCAAGAAGAATGAATTTTTTGTTTAAGTTTCACAGCAATGAGTGAGGTCTGTATGGATAGGTCTGAATGGATCACATTAAATGTCTAAGTTTTCCATGCCATTGACTTTCATCATGTTTATAATTTTCTGTAGAAATACTGAATAATGTCTTCTTGCTTATATATGTCTACAAATTCTCCCTAGTTCTTCATTTTACTATAGCTGTGGTCAAGCAATAGGTGCCCAAAGCTGTGCACCAAGAAAGTGGATGGAAATAAATCAAGATAATCTGTATTATGCATATTAATGAAAGGGGGAGGGCAGACGAATCAAGCCAATGACACATTTCACCTTTTTAGAATCATTCCCCACGTGAAAAACGATGAAAATTCCCGAGTAATCAA
This sequence comes from Cabassous unicinctus, assembly GCA_029593785.1. Taxonomy (NCBI): domain Eukaryota; kingdom Metazoa; phylum Chordata; class Mammalia; order Cingulata; family Chlamyphoridae; genus Cabassous; species Cabassous unicinctus. The sequence continues at coordinate 4,052 of JAQZBX010090500.1, forward strand.
TTTTCACTAATATGACCACAAGGGGGCGCTCAATACCACCAGATTGTGGTGGTTCCCTCTAAAATAAGATTACAGCGCCACAGATTTCCTGTAACTGTATTTTTCCCCTGCACTTTCTTTCATCTTCAGAATGGGTCCACTATACAGATGTTTTGTTCTTTAATGTGTCTATACTTCAAAAGCTTTAATAAGATTCCACGGTAAATAGTTTTTTAAAATGAGATTTGTCTTTATATTATATACGAAGTATCAAAGTTGTTAGTTTCAGTGATCATTGGTGGGGTGCTACTTCTTTTTTTTTCTTTTTTCTTTTTTGATATAAGGATCCATTCATCACTGCAATTTTATTAGCCCCTGTAAGAGTTGAAGTTCATACCTTCACTGATCCAGAGTAACTAGTTAATAATTTTGTTCTCAGAATAATGGGCAAGGGGGAGGGGGGGGGAGGCAGGGAAGAACAGCACTAAATTATTAGCATTTTTAACCCTTCAGACAACACTCAGGAGGAAATTTCCCATCTTTCCGTAGTGTAGAGAGGCTCGTCGCCACTGTACCCCCACTTGGCTCCCGCGCTCACGCAAGCCTCAAGCAGCTTCCGCAGAATCGCCTCAGCATTCCCAACATGGTGGCTGAGTCCCCTTCGCTCCTTTGCCCGCCGGGGGTGCATCAGACCTTGACCATTGCTTCTTAAGATAACTTTTGTAAAACCTCCTATAAAGATGCTGCTGCAGGATAAACATGCTTCTGGAATGCCCCCATCTCCAGTTCTCTCATTTTGTTTGGTTTCAGCCCATCCTTTCGAACCAAACTTAAATTTCTTTGGTTCTCAGAGAACTTTCTTCCTCTCAATTCTCATAGCATTTAGACCTCTCTTCCTATTCCTCTATCCACCACTTAGTCCTGTGTTGTGTAGCATCAACTTTTCAAGTGCTGTTTTATGTTCACAACCAGGTTAAGAGCGCTTCAAGAATAAGGCATCAAGAATAAACATCTGAGAACTTTCTGCCCTATACTACAATAGTCTCAATGACAATGGCAAAACATATTTTTCTGGCTCCATCCTCACTCATCTTGTCAGAACTCGGGTCACTCCAGATCCTTCCAAACTACTTCTGCGGGTCTGCATGGGTTTCCTTTCACATGCTAGTAAATCAGTCAGGGTGGCTGCCAGGCGGAGTCTGTACTCTCTCTTTCCTCCGGTAGTGATGCTGTTGCTGCCGCTGCCAAAGGCATCTGGAATCCCTGCTGCACAGGTGGCTGGCATTATGCCAGTGATGCCAGTGCCATCACAGCTGCTCACCAAGACTGGTGCCTCTCTGGCTTCTTCTGCAGATGTGGCCTCTTCAACCTTGCTGCTCAGGTCTCTGTGCTGCAAAGGCAACCCAAAGGGAGAGAATTAGTCATTAATCCTCACTTGTGCTATGTTCTATTGCATAACTCAAGGTAGTTTAACCTTGTGGTCACAAAGCCTTACAGAAAACTTAGAACAATAGGTATTTTAGTGTTTCTAGCCCTTTATTTACCCTTTTCCCCTGAAGAACCATCTTTTAATTATTTTTCTGATTTGCAAAATAAATCAAGCTCCTTGAGAAATTGTAAAGCACAGAAACATTTTTTTTCTATGTCTGTTGAGGTATGAGTGTATGTGTGCAAGTGTATGTCTATGTGACTGACTTTAGTATGACTCTTTGCTCTTACAAAATGGGATATTACTGTGAAATTTAAATACTTATTTTCCAAAAGTCTGTGTCTACAAAATATGATTATATTTCCATTAAACATGCAAATAACAATGGCTTTGGTGCCAACCTGAACGAGGAAACAGACATCTAGTCTTTCCCCTGGTTTCTTTTATCCTGAAACTTTCTTTTATCCTGAAACTCCCCAAGGACGCTTACACTCATACCATAAATGTTCTCTTCTGGAATGCCTTCTAAACTCTATTGCAGCCCTGAGGCCATTGGCTGCAGCCCCTGCACCCTCCCTTCCCAGTGCCCCAGAGTCCTGCCTTTGTCCTCAATTGTCCCCATGCATTTTCCTCACTGTGGAGTCATCACTATTAAAACGTTTCTATCTATCGTCCAACTTGCTTTTGTCCTTGTTCCTGATAAAAGTATCTAAGGATCTGCATTTTGAGGTTTGAAAAAGGATAATTCTTCTCAGTATCATGATTTGTTGGCATATCCCACAGCAAAATTATCTGGTCTCATGTGGACAATTTTTGGTTCATTTATTGATTCAATGACTTATTCATTCATTCTTGCATTCAAGAAAAAAATGTTCATTGAACATTAACTCTATGCCATGCATAGTGCCAGCAGCTGGATAGACCTTTCCCTCTTGGTGTTGTCACAGGGCATGGAGGGTAAGGGGCTGTGTTGAGACAGCTTGCAGTATTAAGTTCTAGTCATCAGTGGCCTAATCTTTCTTATGTAGAATTCCTTGCAAGGCAACAGCTTGTTTTGTTGATATTCCTCCTGCCCCCAAATAAAAATTCATCAGACATATTTTTATATCTTTGAGTTTCATGACTAGGCTCTGGGAACCATTTCATTTCTTACCAAGAGGCACCTTTTACTTCATATATATTTATGAAAGTTGATGGTTCCACCCAACTCCACCAAATAGACCTGAACTCTAAATTCAACTGATATGGTAAGAGAGGTGATGCAATTTCTTTTACCTACAGAATTTGAGCCCCAGATCCTGTTCTAACAGTAATATCGTATAATAAGTATGTATATAATTTAGAATTCCTCTTCTCCTTCCTCTCCTTCCTCTCCTTCCCACTTTTCTCCTCCTTCTCCTTTTCCTTCCCTTCCCCTTCTCTTTCTATTCCTTCTTCTCCAGATATTGTTCCTCCTCCTTTGTATTTCATAGTAAAAATCTGTCATGATTTTTACATAGCTCCATATTTTATTTTTGGGTTGTTTCTAGGGATTTTTTTTATGATATTGTCAATGAAATATTGTTTCTATTATATTTTGTAACATATTTGCTGGTATATCTCATGTATCAGTACTAAATTTGAGGAAACTCTCAGTTAATTCTCTACCATTTTTTTTTTTTTTAAAAGAGGTACCAGGGATTGAACCTGGGACCTCGTACATGGGAAGCAGACACTCAATCACTGAGTGACACCCCCTCCCTTCTACCGCTTTTGTGTAAATGATTTTTGTCTTGTTTTCCAGTATTACAATTTGCTCTCTCCATTTGCTTAGCTCTACTAGATCAAAAATGATGTTGTTTATTTGTTATTTATGGAAACGACTCTTTTACTGTAATGTTGCCATCATTTTGGGATGTTTATTTGCACATTAAAGAATTTCTTTCTATCTCTAGTTTGTTAAAAGTTTTTTCTTTTTCCTTTAGAATGGGTTATTATTTTCAAATTCCTTTTTAGCCTCTATTGAAAGGATTGTATGGTTTTTGTCCATTGATTTATAGATTTTTTAGTATTAAACAATATACTCCTAAAATCAATGTTACTTGATTGTGGTAGATGTTTGTTCTAGTCTACTGTGTCATTTAATTTGCTCTTATTTTATTTTGACCTTCTAAATCTACGTAAGTAAAATTTATCTGCATCTTTCATATTTGGTCACCATGTGTTATTTTGGCTATGCTCATTTTATAAAATGAACTGAATTTCTCTACCAGTAAATCTATCTGGTCTTAATATCTCTTATTGGAGATAATTAATTAATAACTTTCAATCTATTCCAATTTCATTGATCCATTCATATTTGATTCTTATCTCAAGTCAATTTTGGTTATTTATTTTTTCTTGCCTGCATAATTTGGAAATCCCCAAGACCACTCTCACTCTGACACCAATTGCAAAGTTCAGGGGTCCATAAGACAATTCTCATACTTAGTAATTCACTAAAAAGACTCATACACCTCACTTTAAGCTGTTATACTAATGGTTACAGTTATTACAACTAAAGAATACAGATAAAATTAGCCAAAGGAAGAGGCATATGGGGCTGAGTCCAGAAGAGTTCAATGTGTGGAGCTTCCAGTTGTCCTCTCAAAAGTGGAGTCCTGGTTAATGCTAACTTCTCCTAGAAACTATGTGTGACAGTATGTACAAAGTATTGCCAACTAGGGAAGCTCACCTGAGCCTTGGTGTTCAGTTTTTATTGAAGCTTGGTCACATAGACATTATTGACCATATGCATGCCTGTCCTTGGTTTCCAGCTCCTCTGGACATTGAGCTGATACCATGTAGCCCAAAGCCATCCACAAGAATCACATTGTTGCAAACTCCCTGGCCTGGCCCAAGGCCCTTAGGTAAGCAAAGATATTCTTATCAGGCAGGACTTTCCACAGATTAAAGATTACCTCCCAGAAGACCAGGACAAAGGCTAGACAGACCTCTCTTTGGGTAAGGTCAGTTATTTACTCCACATATGTCAACCATTCATTTCATTGACATTTTGGAATTTATTAGTATAGACTTGTACAGAGCATTTATCTAATTTTTAAAAAATCCCCGTCTCTTGCTTTTTGTTGTGAGGACTTTTCTGTTCCTGAGACTTAAGCATGAGGCCATAGAGGCAGCACTGGAAGACAATCTGAGAGATTGACAATAGGCTCTACTTAATTGGCCTTCTCTTCAACTCTCGTAGTCTATGAACAAATACGTGATATGTGGGAGTGTGGATTATTGTTAAAATTTAAGTTATTATAGAAAAGAAAGTGATATCACTTGTTCACCTGCAGTTGTAGTCTGTAGCTCCTATTGCTACTTGTGCTACAGCTTGCTTTACTTTAAAATGATAGCCTTTTTTCCAGAAAGACCCCCAGTTTTGTCTATAATCAACATTGTGGTGGGTTCAAGGGCCAGGTCTCCAGAAAATCCAAGATGTTTCTGAGTCTTAGAGTGTGATCTTTCACACTACATGTATTGGATTTCATCTATATAGCCCCAAATTGTAAAATGACCAATGGGCAGAAGCTGTAGGGAGATGGATTTGTATGCAATATAATGAACAACTTTTTAATAAATTGTATACCAAGCTGGAATAAGCTTCTCTGAGTGGTCTTATTTCCTATCATTGGAAGTATTGAAAATTGATTGAGTGTTTACTTAATGAATGTTTCAGAAGGGATTCAGGGCCTTGAGGAAAGGAATTCAGCAAAGTAGTAGTCTCATCCTCTACTGCTAGTCTATGATTATACTTCCTTGAATTTCCCACAGTGTGAAATAAAATAAAATGTCTTGTCACTGAATGAATAAGAACTGAGAATAATCTGCAACAATACTTCCATATCATAGGAAGCAGAGAAACAAACATGGGAATCTGGCTTAGGCTGCTCTTGGGTATGGAGAGCCCATGGGAACTGTAAACAAAATGCTATCATTGATATTAATTCTAATAATAGTAATCATAATGACAATTAACATTGACTGAGCACCTATATTGTGGCAGAGTCTGTAGTAAACATTTTGCCTGCAATGTTTTATTTATATGTCACAAGTACTCTGTGAAGTTGGCATCATTTACCCCATTTTTATGAACTGGTGCCTTCATTTATAAGGATGAGGACACATGGGTAAATTAAAATGTCTTAAGAATTGTGTATGCAAATGGAATATAGGAGTGCCCAGATATGATCTCTTCAGCCCCGGAGGTGGGGTGGGAGAGGATTGGGGCCACTGAATTCTCAAGCCAGTCACTTTGATCTGCCATACAAATATAATTCTCTATGCCTGCTAAGATGTGAAAACTGGGAAGCATATTAAGTTATCCCTCCATGGTGACATGGCTCATAGAGCCCAGTTAAGGATCCAAACTCAAGATTGTGTGGCACTAAAGCCCATTTTCTTTCCACTACACTTCACTGTCTTTGAAGATCGGTTTTAGAAACATTTATATGGAAGCAGAGGGAGGAAGCAGAAATTATTCAATTATGTAATGTAGATTTCATATGGAAGGTACACATTCTGAACACTTCAACACCACAAGGCCTGATACATGATATAGACTAGTTTACAATTAAAAACGAGGGTTCTGTTAGCAGACCACCTGGGTTTAAAATCAGACTCCATCACTTATTAGCTGTTTGACTTTGGGAAACTCTGCTTATCTGTGCTTCAGGTTTCTTATTTGTGAAATGAGGATTCATTCATCCACCATTTCATTATTGATTCAACAGATTTGGGAAGTGAGCCATTACATCTTCAAATATTTCCTTTCTCTCTCTTCTTTCCTTCTGGGACTCCCATTATGTGATTGTTAGTGTATTTGATGGTTTCCCACAGGTTTATGATACTCTGTTCATTTTCTTCACTTGTTTTTCTGTCGTTTCCTAGCTAAGATAATCTCAATTAACCTATTTTCAAATTTTCTGATTTTTACTTCTGCCAGCTCAAATTTGTTGTTGTGGACCTCTAATGAAATTTTCAAATCAGTTTCAAATTGTACTTTTCCACTCCAAATTTTCTTTCTACTTTTTAAAAGGTAATTTCTATTTCTTTATTGATATTATTTTGTGAGACATCATTGTCATACTTTCCTTTAATACTTTAGCTTTGGTTTCATTTGAACATATTGAATATCTGGTTTAAAGTCTTTGTCTTGTGAATACCACATCTGCGCTTCTTCAGGGACAGTTTCTATTGACTACCTTTTTCTGAATATAAGTCAGAGTTTCCTGTTTCTTTGTATGTCTTATGATTTTTTTCAAAACTGGACATTTTGAATAATATAATATATATATAATATAATGTGGCAACTCTTGAAATCACATTCTCCCTCCTAAGATTTGTTATTGTTGTTGTTTGCTTACTGACTCTCATAAACTAATTCTCTAAAGTCTGTATTCATTGTTGTGTGTGGCTATTGAGGTCTCTGTTCAATCAGTTCAGTGGTCAGTGAATGATTGGACAGAGATTTCTTTTAATATCTTATATTCGTAAGGCTCTCAGCCTTTGTGGGGAGCTCTGTGTGCATTTTGGTGCATGCCTTCAATGCTCCAGCAATTTACAACTCTGCCTTAGCCTTTACTTCCTATCTGTGTAGAGCCTCAAGGTTAGACTTGAGAAGCTACACTCTTCTCACATCTTTCCTATGCATGTGCACAGTCTTGCCCATGCCTATGGCCTTCTAGATTCTCAGGAATATGTTGCAGTTTTTCAAAACCCCATATGGATATCTCACTCCCCAGATTTTCCTTCCAAACTTTTAAAATTTTAATTAAAAAACATTTCATGTTAAACCCAACTGTTATCACACCCTCAGGCAGCTACAGTGTCAAACAATTGCTGCTGATTATTTTCTACAAGCCTCCCAGGGATAAGGCTGTTCTCACTAAGTGAGCTCTGTTAGGTCAGATAAAGACATACCCTGCAAATGGAGCTTTTCAAAAACCTGCCAGACAGGTCAAATAATGACAGTGCTCCAGGAATGGGCTTTTTTGGGGAGTTCCAAATCCATTCTGCTCCCTCCAGTGGCTGCTAGTGCTGTTTTTCCACAGCTGTTGTGATTGTGAAGCTGTTGTTGTAAGACTACCATGGAGATGTGGAGAAGGGGATAGGAATCGGGCAAGTTGAAATGCCACAAAACTCAATGTTCTTACTGAGATTCAGTCAGTTTTCTTAAATTAATGTTCCTTGGATTGTTGCAACATGGTTAATTTACAGGATCTGAAAAAGTTGATTTTGACAGTTTTTGACAGTATTCTCATTGCTTCTATGGAGGAACAGGTTTTGAACAGCACTATTTCAGAAGTGCTTCCCTATTGTCATTTTTCATTTACCTTGAGATCTTCCTTGGTTTTGGGTATGATGAGTGACTTTTAAAAAATTGAAACCTAGATCTCTGTATCCTAAACTTTCTGACCTCTTCTGACAAGGCTCCAGTGCCACCCCATTACTGCTAGGTGGAGATAGAAGCCCAGGTTCCCCACTAGGCTTCTACTGACACCATGGGAAGGAGTTGGCCTCATTACCGCTAGAGAGTGATGGAAGTCCTGACTCTCCAGTAGGCAAGTCCTGTCTCTCCAGTAGGCCTCTGAGGTGGCTGTGGTTTGTCTCTCTCTCCGGGTGGGAGAGGAGACCCCGAGCTGGTGGCCCGGCTGGCGTGTGGGGGAATCCAGTGTGGAGGGCGACGCAGTAAAGAAGCTGCGGAGACGAGGCTGGTAGCGCAGGTCTACTTTATTAGGGAAGTGCAGTACAATTTATAGAGTTTAGGGCTACCGTGTAGCCCGCTGATTGGTTGGAGGCAGCATCTGTGTGATGATTGGTTACAGTCAGCTGTTGCTGGGTAAAGGGCTTCCTGGCAGGGGAGGTGGGTGGTGCCCACAAGGCTCGTAGGCCGCTTATGTCCTAATAAGGTAATATTGGGAGAATACAGAGGCAGGGGGGAGGAGGCCGCAATGCTGAGTCATTGGATCCGCCATTTTGAGGTGGTTGCCATTTTAAATGCATACCAACATCTCCTCCTTTG
>JAQZBX010090501.1:0-12508 GCA_029593785.1 Cabassous unicinctus
GGGGGGGGCGGATAAATAAAATAGAGTAAATAAATCTTTGAAAAAAAAAGAGTAAATGTAAACTAGATGCCCAAAACCAAATCTTGCCACTGACTCAGCCAGTTGGGAATACCTCTGCTATCACCATAGAAATCAGTGTGCCATCTGGAGCCACCACTGCCATTGCCACTGACTGCCGCCCAGGAGCCACTCTGGAATCCATGCCTTTGACAGGTGCATCTGATAAAATTTAGGTCACAGGCTTTCACCCTACTTGCAAAAGGAGCTGGGAGAGTGAGTTTTTGCCAGTTTCTATAGTTGGAATAGATTCTGTTTCCCACTAATATTTATAAAGTAAGTGAAGGATTCTCCAAAAGTAGGAAGGGGATTCAGGTTCTGGTCAGCCAGAAATTCATGTTGCAGATAACAAAAGGTCATGTTTTTATCTTTGTTGGCTTTCCTGCACCTGTTGATAAGAAGCAAGTCGATTTCTCGGTCTCATTCCTTACTTATGCAAGACTATGTGTAAAGTCACCATTATGATCTACAATAATTGAATGAAAGAAAATTCCCCTTACCTACATCTCCAGAAGCTGTGTATTTTTCTTTATTTCTTTCCTAAGCCAGGCATAAGACATGCAATTACTCAAGCTCCCCAACTTGAAACGTGGTACAGTACCAAAGAATTAATAAGGGAACTCAGGGTTCTTTTTGTTCCTTTTTTTGGAATGACTTTCTCCCATTTCTTTCTCTACCAATCTGGCCAACATACTTTATTTCAAGGAGATTACATTTGCTCATGGAGGTGTGTGAAGAAGCAGAATGACAGGAGTTTGATTCAGCCAGAATTAGATGGATATTGCAATTACTTGGGGAAAGGACATTTCCCTAAATTCAGCTGTGAATCCTCTACAGATCAAAACAAGGATGACTTACAAGATGGTTCTCTTGCCTTAAAACATATTGTGTTTTGTGAACATATAGTAACCTCTTATTAAGTAGTAAAATACTCTTTTTTGACACTGAGGAAAACAAATATATTTTGAAGTTCGCTCTTTCATACAGTCAGAGGGAAAACAGATGAGCTGAGTTTTCTGAGAAGAGGAACAGGAGCGTTTTGAGTGTGTGGGAGAAAAACTGAAAAGGGAGTGTTGTGTATTTTTTTGCAGCTGAAAAGAATATTCAGCAAAGAAACTCCATTTAGGGGTATAGAGTCTCCTTTCCTAGCCATGTTCTGCCAGGCTCACTGAGGTGCTCTTTCCTTGGGTTTCTGTTAGTATCCCGTGCTCTCCTCTGCCCCAGGATCTATCTCAGTTTTTAGTTTACTTGTTTGTTTCCCCAATGGCTGATAACCTCCTTGAGGTCAAAGACTATGTACTGTTTCATAATTTCTAGCTGTTACCATAGTTCTTCCATCTACTTAATCAGAAACCAAAATGTAGGAATGAACAAATGACTTGAACATAGAGATTGCAGTAGTATTATGGAATTAAAGTAGCTCTTTATTTTTGATTCAGAGTAAACATCTCAGTCAAATGGGTTTTCAGGATTTGCTCTTAGCCAGGTAGTGCCTTAGGTATGGGTGATAAAGTATAGAAGAGAACAGACAGGGTACCTTTTCTCTTGGCTCTTGAAACTAAGCAGAATGTACTTCCAGGGACATGTATTTTAAAATTATATATAGCCCAAGGGGCAGAGTGGAGGTACAAAATGCATTTTGGGCTCAAAGATTGGGAATAATCTAAATAAGCAAAGACATTGACATGTTTTAAAAGAAGTGCTGCCGATCAACCTAGATTTGAAGATATATCTCATTTTTATTTAAATTCTTGTCTAGTTACTGAAAGCTTTCCCTCTAAGATTAGGAAGAAGAAAAGGATGCCCACTCTCACTACTGTTATTCAACATGGTACTGGAAGACCTAGCCAGAGAGATTAGGGTAAAAGAAAGAAATAAAAGGCATCCAAGTTGGAAGGGAGGAAGTGAAACTTACCCTATTTACAGATGACATGATCATATACATAGAAAACACCGCCCCCCCCAACTACAACAAATCTACTAGGGATAAACAAATTCAGCATAGTGGTGGGATACAAAATCAATAAGCAAAAATCAGTCGTGTTTCTATACATTAGTAATGAACAGCTGAAGAGGAAAATAAGGAAAATTTTCTACTTACAATAGCAACTGGAAGAATCAAATATCTGGAAAAGTCAATCAAGGATACAAAGGACTTGTACATAGAAAACTACAAAACATTGCTAAAAGAAGTCAAAGAAGACCTAAATAAATGGAAAGACAGCCCATGCTCGTGCATTGGAAGACTAAATACTGCGAAGATGTCAATACTACCCAAAGCAATTTACAGATTCAATACAATTCCAATAAAAATTCCAACAACCTTATTTGCACAAATGGAAAAGCCAATCATCAAGTTTATATGGAAAGGTAAGGGGTCCCAAATAACCAAAACCATCTTGAAAAAGAAGAATGAAGTTGAAGGATTCATATTTCCTGATCTTAAAACTTATTACAAAGCTACATTGTTCAAAACAGCATGGTACTGGCACTAGGACATATTTATAGACCAATGGCATAGAGTTGGGAGTTCAGAAATATACCCTCACCTCTATGGCTAATAAATTTTTGACAAGGGTGCGAAGTCTACTCAATTTGGAAAGAATAGTTTTTTCAACAAATGGTGCTGGATATCCATATGCAAAGGAATGAAGAGTGATCCCTATCTCACACCATATAGAAAAAAAAATTCAAATTTGATCAAAGACCTAAATATTAGAACTAAAATATAAAACTCCTAGAAAAAAATGTAGGGAAGTTCCATCAGGACCTTGTGTTAGGCCATGGTTGCCTAGACTTTGCACTAGAAACATAAACAAAAAAAGTAAAAATAGAAAAAGGGACATCATTAAAACTAAAGTGTTTTGTGCATCATATGACTTTATCATAAAAGTAAAAAGACAACCTACAGAATGGGAAAAATATTTGGAAACCACATCTGATAAGGGTTTAATATCCAGATTATATATATATATATATATATATATATATATATATAAAATTCCTTCAATGCAACAATCAAAAGACAAATAACTTAAAAATTGGTAAAAGATTTGAATAGACATTTCTCCAAAGAAGATATACAAATGCCAAACAGCACATGAAAAGATGCTCCACATAAATAGCCATCAGAGAAATGCAACTCAAAACCACAATGAGATATCATATCATACCCACTCCCATGGCTACTATTAAAAAATGGAAAATAATAAGAAAAATGTATATATTTTTTACTGTAGCATTATTTATAACAGTACAAATTGCCATACAATATAATTTTCATCATTAGGAAAATTCCCAAATAATGGAATAAAATGTCATTTAAATTATTAAAAAATTTCTATTGACACAGGAAACTCATATGACACAATTTTAAATGGGAAAAAGATAAGACTTTATATACATATGTGTGTGTGTGCATGTGTGTAATGTCAGTTATTTTCTTTTAACAAATTAATTTTATTGGTACATATTAATAAAGCATACAATTCATTCAAAGTATGCAATCAATAGTATTCGGTATAATGCCATAATTGTGCATTCATCACTTTAATCATTATTAGAACATTTTCATTATTTTAATAATAATGATAATAAACAAAAAACAGACAAATAAAGAAGAAAATTCTTTACCTCTCAATCTCTCTCTGTTTCCCCTGGTGTACATAGCTGCTATTTCTTGTTATACTTGCACAATTATTTATTAAGCAGTTTTATTGATACATATTCACATACCATACGATCTATCCAAAGTGTATAATCAATGGCTTTTAGTATAATCACAATGTTGTGTATTCATCACCACAAAAATTTTTAGAACCATTTCATTACTCCAAAAAGAAAAACTCCACACCCTTTAGCATGCCTTCCCCAGCCCTACCTAACAACTAATCTAATTTCATCTTTATAAATTGATTTATATTTACATTATACATACATTTTATTTAAATGGAATCATACAATATATTTAGTTCATAGTAGCACAATCATACAGTATTTGTCCTTTTGTGTCTGGCTTGCTTCACTCAATGTAATGTCCTCCAGGTTCATCCATGTTGTCATATGCTTTATGACTTCATTTCTTCTTACAGCTGCATAATATTCCATTGTGTGAATACACCACAGTTTATTTATCCATTTGTCAGTTGATGGACACCTGGGTTGTTTCCAGTTTTTGGCAATTGTGAATAACATCGCTATGAACATCAGTGTGCAGATGTCTGTTCGTGTCACTGCTCTCAGTTCTTCTGGGTATATACCCAGTAGTGATATTGCAGGGTCACATGGCAAATCTATATTCAAATTCCTTAGGAACTGCTAAACAGTCCTCCAGAGTGGCTGTACCATTCTGCATTCCCACCAACAATGAATAACTGTTCCTATCTCTCCACATCCCCTCAACAGTTGTAGTTCTCTGGCTTTTTAGTAGTGGCCGTTCTGATAGGTGTGAAATGATATCTCATTGTAGTTTTGATTTGCATTTCCCTAATAATTAGTGACACTGAAAATTTTTTCATGTGGCTTTTTTTGCCATTTATATTTCTTCTTTGGACAAATGTCTATTCAAGTCTTTCGCCCATTTTTTAATCAGGCTGTTTGTCTTCTTATTGTTGTGTTATAGCATCTCTTTATATATCATGGATATTAAACTGTTATCGGACATGTGATTTCCAAATATTTTCTCTCATTGAGTCAGCTGCCTTTTCACCCTGTTGACAAAGTCCTGTGAGGTGCAAACATGTTTAATTTTGAGGAGGCCCCATTTATGTATTTTTTCTTTTGTTGCTGTACCATTCTACATTCCCACCAACAGTGAATAAGTGTTCCTATCTTTCCACATCCTTTCCAACACTTGTCGTTCTCTATCTTTTAAAAAGTGGCCATTCTGATAGGTGTGAAATGATATATCATTGTAGTTTTGATTTGCATTTCTCTAATCACTAGTGATGTTCAACATTTTTTGCTTCTATGTTCATTACAGAGATTGGTCTGTAATTTTCTTTTCTTCTAGTTTCTTTATCTGGCTTTGATATTAGGTGATGTTGGCTCATAAAATGTGTTGGATAATTTTACCTCCTCTTCATTTCTTTTGGAAGAGTTTAAACAGGATTGGTGTTAATTCTTTTCGAAATGCTTGGTAGAATTCACCTGTGAAGCCATCTGGTCCTGGAAATTTCTTTTTTGGGAGATTTTTGATGATGGAGTAAATCTTTTTAAATGTGATTGGTTTGTTAAGTTCTTATATGTCTTTTTGTATCAATGTAAATTGTGCATTTCTAGGAATTTGTTCATTTCATCTAGGTTGTCAATTTTGTTGGCATACATTTTCTCACAATATCCTCTTATGGTCCTTTTTATTTCTGTGGGGTCAGTTGTAACTTCCCCTCTTTCATTTCTGACTGTATTTATTTGTATCTTCTCTGTTTTTTTCTTTGTTAGACTAGGTAGGGGTTTGTCAATTTTATTGATCTTTTCAAAGAACCAGCTTTTGGTGTTATTGATTTTCTCTATTTTTTTTGTTGTTGTTCTCGTTTTCATTTATTTCTGCTCTAATCTTTATTATTTCTTTCTTTCTGCTTGCATTGAATTTGGTTTGCTGTTATTTTTCTAGTGTCTTCAGTTGTCCAGTTAGAACTTTGATTTTAGCTCTTTATTCTTTTTTAATATAAGCATTTAGGGCTATAAATTTCCCTCTCAGGACTGCCTTTGCTGTATCCCTAAGTTTTGATAAGGTATGTTCTCATTTTCATTTGTCTCAATATACTTACTGACTTTACTTCAATTTCTTCTTTGACCCACTGATTATTTAGGAGTGTGTTGTTTAACCTCCATACATTTGCAAATTTACCTCTTTCCTCTCTATTATTGATTTCCAGTTTCATTCTATTATCATCTGAGAAGGTGCTTTGTATAATTTCCATCATTTCTTGAGAGCTGCATTATGACCTAACATGTGGTCTATCCTGGAGAAAGATACATGGCACTTGAGAAGAATGTCTAACCCACTGAGTTTGGGTTCATCATTCTGTATATGTCTAACTCATTTATCATACTGATCATGTTCTCTGTTTCCTTGTTGATCTTCTGTCTGGTTGTTCTATCTAATGATGTGAGTTGTGTGTTGAATTCTCCAACAATTATTGTAGAGATGTGTGTTTCACCTGTCAGTTTTGCCAGAGTTTGCCTCATGTGTTTTGGGGCATCCTGATTAGGTGCATACATATTTATGACTGTTATATCTTCCTGGTGGATTGTCCCTATTATTAATATATTGGCCTTCTGTATTTCTTATAATTTTTTTGCATTTAAAGACTGTTTTTGTCCAATATTAGTATAGCTACTCCTGCTAATTTTTGGTTACTGTTTGCACAGAGTATCTTTTTCCAACCTTTCACTTTTAGCTGGTTTTTATCCCTGGGTCTAAGATGAGTCTCTTGTAAGCAGTATATGGATGGTTCATGTTTTTTTATCCATTCTGTTATTATCCTATATCTATTTTTTATTTTTTTATTCCTTTTTTTTTCTTATTCTTCCTATATCTTTTGATTGGGCAGTTTAATCCATTCACATTCAATGATATTAGTATAAATGCATTATTTACTCTGACCATTTTATTCTTAGCTTTTCATATGTCATATCTTATTTTTGTCTGTCTTTTTACTGTTTTGGTTATCCTTTCTGTTATTCTTTCTTCTCTCCTCCAAGCCTCTCTTTCCTTTCTTTATCTTTCAGGCTCTAGGGTTTCCTTTAATACTTAAAAGGTGGATTCTTTTTTACAAACTCTGTTAGTTTCTGTTTGTGAATATATTATATTCACCTTCATTTTTGAAGGATAATTTTGCTGGATAAAGAAATCTCAGCAGTTTTTGTCTTTCAGTATCCTAATTGTATTATACCACTGTCTTCTAGCCTCTATGGTTTCTGATGAGAAATCCACACTGTCTTGCTGGGCATCCCTTGTATGTGATGGTTTGCTTCTCCTTTGCTGTTCTCAGAATTTTCTCTTTATCTTTAACATTTGACATTCTGAATAGTATATGTCTTGGGGTAGGTCTATTCAGATTTATTCTGTTTGGGGTACACTGCACTTCTTGGACATGTAAGTTCATTTCTTTCATGAAATTTTGGATTTTTTCAGCTACTATTTCCTCAAATACTCTTTCTGCCCCTTTTCCCTTCTAATCTCCTTCTGGAACTCCCATAACACGTATGTTGTTGTGTTTCATGTTGTCATTAAACTCCTTGAGACCCTACTCAATTTTTTCTATGCTTTTCTCTCTTCAATTTCAGCTGTTCTGTCTTTGGTATCACTTATTCTTTCTTCTATCATTTCAAATCTGCTATTGTATGCCTCTTATGTGTTTTTTATCCCACCTATCATGTCTTTCCTTTCCATAAGCCCTCTTACTTTTCTATTCAGGTTTTCAAATTCTTTTTTGTGCTTGTATTGTTTATCTCTTTGGCCATATTGTCTTTGAACTCATTAATTTGATTTTGGAAATTTGTGTGCATCTCGTTAGTTTTCTCCAATCCCGTGTCTCTTCTTGGGCTTTGACATATTCCTTTTCTTGGGCCATGCCTTCCATTTTCTTATGGCTCATAAGTTTTTGCTGATGTCTAAACATCTGATTAGGATCGTGAGTTTACTCAGATGCTCAATTTCTCTCTTTAGGGATTCCGTGGTGGGAGGCTGTATGCTACTGCTGTTCTTTTTCTTGGTTTAACTTGGGTCTTTAGGATTGTCCCTGTTCGTTGCTTAAAACTGGGCTCTGGACCTAGTAATGAGTTGCAGACTCACTTCCTAGATCCTTGGGGAGTGAGGCTATAAAGGCTAGAGAAAGCCTGTCTTACTTATTTGCTTTTAATTTCCTCACATGCACATCCTTGGTCTATCAGCAGATGGTGCTCTTTGGAAGCCCTCTCAGTTCATTGCCTGGTTGGAGTGTGTTTGCTGCAACATGGACTGGATCAGTGTGCTAGAGGATCCTGCCTGGTGGCTAAGAGCCTTGTAATTCAAACTTTCTCAGAGAGAGTTCTTTAATCTTTGCTGGCCCTCCCTTTTCCAGGATAGGGAATTATTCTACTCCCCTCTGTGTCTTCAACAATCAGTCCTGATAGTAGAGAGGTAGATTGAGAGAGTTGGATCTCTTTAATCCCTTGCTGGTTTCCAGGGTAAACATTGGTGTGACCCCACCCAGCCTGGAAGGGCTGATGGGACACAGCTGTGTCCCTTTCGCTCTGCTTTCCTGGGGAGGTGGATCCCTGGGGCCCCCTTTTTCTGTAGTTGCTGGCCCAGAGGCTTGAATATTCAAAAGTGTCTTCAGTGTGGAGGAGGGTGCTGGCAATAGCAGCTGCCACTTCTAATTCACAATTTTGCTGTCTTTTCCTTTGTCTCTCTCTCTTTGGGGCTGTGTCTAGCCTTCCCTGTGTCTTAAACCCTAGAAGAGTTTTTTGCAGGCCATTTCTGCCTGTCCTCTAGCTATTTTTCTGGGAGAGAAGAAAATCCAGTGTCTTTCTAGTCCACCATCTTCTCAGAAGTCACCTCATATCATCTATATATAGAAAAATAATTAGAAAGCAATAGGTCAACATATTAGTGATGTTTGCCTCTTGGTTGTAGATTTACTGACTTTTAATTTTTTTATTTCTTATATAATTTTCTTTACTTCAGGAATTTCTTCAAAGAGCATATATCTTCTTATAGGAAGGACACATAAAAATTAAAAAAAAACCCAAAAAACAATGAGGCATATGTAAGAATTGTGTTAGAATTTAAAACTTTAGAAAGATTTCAGTCTTGGAAACAGACATATTTCCTCCAACCTCCCTTGTCTCTTTCCAAATCATAATGTAGCTGTATTCATATCAAGAGAAGGGAGAATTAACATGCTCAGAAATGCAGTGTAATGTTGACAAATGACATCCATGAGAAGAACTTTTTTTATTTTGCCTTTGACTTTTTGCTAAGTTGGAAAGTAGAATGCATTTTACTAAAAATATTTGGATGCCAGGAAAGGAAGAACTACATCAAGAAGTGTTTCAGTTTCCTAGGCTGATCAAAGAAAATACCAAGAAATGATTTCGGTTAAGCGATGGGAATTTATTCGCTTATGGTTTGAAGCCAGAAAAATGTCCAAATTAAGGCATCATCCAGGTGATGCTTTCAGGAAGCATCTGAGCTTCCGCTTACCACATGGGAGATCTGGGTTTGGTTCCTGGTGTCTCCTGGAGAGGACATGCAAGACAGCGAGCTGATGTGATGGGCTGGCATGGTGAGCTGACACAGTGACCTGACGCAGTGAGCTGATGCAGCAAGATGATGCAACCAAGAGACACAGCGAGGAAACACAACGAGAGACCCTACAAAGCAGGGAGCGGAGGTGGCTCAGGTGATTAGGCATCTCCCTCCCACATGGAAGGTCCCGGGTTCGGTTCCGGGTGCCTGCCTCCCCAAAAGAGAAGACCAGCACACAGCAAACAGACACAAGGAATGCAAACATTGAGGGGGTGGGGAGAAATAAATAAATCTTTAAAAAAAAAAAAGTGATGTTTTCTTCCTGAAAACCAACTGCCAGCAATCTGACACATGGAAAGGCACATGGCAGCATCTGCTGGTCTTCCCCTTCTCTTGTGGGTTTTGCTGATTTCATCTTCTTACTTCTGTGGCTTTCTCTCTCTCTGAATTTCATTCTCTTATAAAGGACTCCAGTAATAGGATTAAGACTCATCCTAATTGAGGTGGGTCACAGCTTAACTGAGCTAGTCTCATCAAAAAGTTCTACTTACAATGGGTTCACACCTATAGGAATGGATTAGATTTAAGAACATGTTTTTCTAGAGTACATACAGTTCCAAACCATCACAAGAAGATATGTAGACATTTCTATTGCTTACCTAGAACATTCACTCTGGGAGAGGTACAAATTTGAAGAGTAGAGAAGAGGAAATAAGCCAAAGCCTTGAGAAAAACAATAGGCTTTGCAATTTACAAAAAGAAAGAGAAAGACAAATGTGTTATAGGTACGACAGACTGGTAAACTTGACATCAATTTATGGCATAACTCGAGTAAATAGATAACATGATTTAGTTATAGAAAAAGGGCAATCACTCGATTTCAGAATATGTTCAAAGAGGATGAGGCATACGGGTTACTCTTGATTCCTTTTTGATAGATTATTAGAATTCTAGATTGAGTTATTTCTTTTTAATATCAAGGTTGTTATTAAGTTCAGCAAAACGTTCAACAGTTGTTCCTGGTTTCCTGCTGACAAATGGATAAATGAAGAATGTGGGTTATGAGTTTTACTCTGAAGATAGTACAAGAATGCCCAGCCACCGAGCTCTGTGTTTGTCCTATCTCCTTCAAAAAGCTGGTCAACAACCGGGTAGGGACTGAAAAAGCATGTAAATGAAAACTGAGGATCACATAATAAATATCGGATTCGAGTTGACTTAGGCCATTTGGAATAAACAGCCCAAACTAAGAAGGCTTCATTTAACATGGATAAAGTTGAATACGATACAATTATTTAGGTTGGAAAATAAGAACAGAGGGAAAGAGACATATCCGCATGGCTACTAACATAAAGAAGAGCATATTTTTATACAAAAAAACTCCTATAAGCAAACAGAGTGATGTAGCTCTTAAAAATTCTAATGCCCTATTGCATTGCTTTACAAATTAATGTCAAGTCTAAGGTGGCTGATTGACTTGTCCTAAACTTTGCTTAGTAGTTCACACCATCTATGGTATGCAGTAGGTGCTTCATCAACAGCCAAGGGAGGCTGATCAGAGAATTAAAAAAATTTTTTGAAAAACATCTCTGATGGAACTGAGGATATTTGGCTTATGGGAGAAATAGATTAATTTCATATCATTCTAGCAGGTGGTAGAAATTGTTTTAATGAGAAGGAATTCATTTGAGCAAGAGGAACTTTTAATTCTTAAAACTGCCTGAAATCAGGGTGAAAAGCCTTAAGAGGCAATGAACTCCTGTGATTGTTAGTGCTCAGGTAGGTAACTGACAGACATACAGGTAGGGACTTTAACAAGAAAGGGAAAGTTGGATTGAATGGCAGTCTTGAGATTTTTCCTACTCTAAGGTGTTCTGAGCTAATAAATTCTTTTTGTGTTTACTTTTTAACTCCTAAGACTGACTTTTTAAAAATATATTGTTTATTGAAGTATATCATTCATACATGAACATGCATAAACAATAAGTGTAAAGATTGTGAATTTACAAAATAAATGTGTAACATCATACAGGGGTCTCGTACATCACCCCTCCACCAACACTTTGCATTGTTGTGAAACATTTGTTACAAAGAGCATCGTCAAAATATTACTACTAACTATAGTTCCTCTATTACATTTGGAGTATTTTCCCCCCCAACCTACCCTATTTTTTAAAAATATATTTTTATTACAGAGGTTGTGAACTTACAAAACAATCATGCACATGTGTAGAATTCCCATATAACACCCCTTCACCAACACACCACACCGTGGCGTCACATTTGTTACCGATTATGAGATACTATCATCAGACTATTGCCACCAACCATGGTCCATAGCGTTCATTTGGCACACTTTTCCCACACACTCCCATTATCAACACAGTACATCTTTGGCATTGATGCAAGAATATTATAGTATTGCTGTTAACCACAGCGTATCATAGGTCACACCAATTGTAGTTTCCCCATGCTTCTCCACATTCCCACCACCCTTCAATAGCGATGTATATCCTGTCTAGCTCACAGAAGGACACTCTTGCATTTGTACCCTCAACCACAATTACCATCTACCTCTGGGTTCACTGTGTTATTCAGGCCCGAGATTATTCTTCTAGCTTTCTTTCAGTTGACATTTACTTCCCCAGACCTACCCTTTTCAGCCACAATCCCATTCGTAAACCAGCT
Source organism: Cabassous unicinctus (assembly GCA_029593785.1). NCBI lineage: Eukaryota > Metazoa > Chordata > Mammalia > Cingulata > Chlamyphoridae > Cabassous > Cabassous unicinctus. Next base: position 11,981 of record JAQZBX010090501.1, read on the forward strand.
GCTACTCACTATAAATGTGGTACCATCAACTCTATCCATTTCTACACTTTTACAGTCAAGTTAAAAGACTAACTTTTAATATCTCAAAGTCGTGCTTCTATTACAAGATGTCTCAGTGAAGATAGTAAACAGGATCCATTGGGAGGAGACTAGAAGCATGTGGCTTGCTGTACTTTGATGGGTATTAGCTGAGATTGACTTTTACAATGACATATAGATGCGTCAAATTATATCTCTATGATTGTTGCTTTATACTGTATATCATCCTTCTTCAACATGTTCAATCTTTCCTTTAACTCCCTTTGGAATTAGCTTTAACAATGAATAAAAACCTTAAATCTTTAAAGTTTACTATGCTTTTAAAAAGCTGGTGGCAGACAGATTGTTAGTGCAAATGTAGTCTAGGACTGTAAGGAACATTCTTTGACAATTTTACAATCTTTATTAATACTAAAATTATATCCACACTTACTGTCTACTCTTTTGGGGGCATACTTATGGTCACTTTATACGCTTTATCTCATTTAG
>JAQZBX010090502.1:0-12504 GCA_029593785.1 Cabassous unicinctus
TTAATATACAAAGGCAGATACACACATATAAAAGTAATATCCTTTTATTTCCAAGAATCTTAAAGACAAGTCAGTGATTGTCCCTGAGTGAGAGCACTGGGAGATTTGGTTAAAGATGGGTAGGAAATTTGGTTTTTACTTTGTTCATTTTGTATGGCTTTCCATTCTAATATTTATTGTTATTGTTCTTTTAATTGTTTTATTTTAAAAATTAGATGCATTGTATATTAAAAAACTATATGTAAAGCAACTGAAATTGAATAAAGAGGACAGTGTGCATAGCATTATAAATTTTAACTAGTATAATAAAAAGAATGAACACCATTTATAAGAATTTAACTAAAAACAAAGTAGACTGAGAATAAAATTAATATAGATGATGCAGAAATTAAATATATATAACATATTAATTTGCATTCATTGTTACATATTTATTATTGACTAGCCATTATATATGCATTGCAATTTTCTAGGAAGAGGGATAAATTTCACATTACATACCTTTCTTTGTAGTAAGGGAATTGTCATCAAAAGCCCAAATAAATAGGAAATGATGTAATTTTAATTATGAAAAAATGCTTTGAATGAAAGTAAAGGGTATCATATTTAAGGTGAGTTCTGGGTTCTAATGAGGTATTTCATGAAAATCAAATCATTCTCTTCATTGAGAATAACACACTTATTTACTATTTATATTAATTTACTTCTCCAGAATTTCTTTACATCATTTGACATCTCTGAATTTCTCTTAGTATATATTAAAGGGTTTAGCAGAGGGTTTATGACTGTATAACGTATGCTCAATGATTTGTCAATAGGGAAGTTTCTAGCAGGTCTTGCATACATGAAAATACATGGAACAAAGAAGACAACCACAGTGTAATGGAAATCACAGGTGGAGAGTGCTTTCCTCCTGCCTTCCTGAATAAGGTTCCTTAGGGAGTGCAAAATGATACCATAAGAGATGAGTGAAAGCAGAAACACAATACTGCAGATCAACCCTCCATTAACGACCACTGAGAGCCCAACAGCATAAGTATCAGTACAGATGGGTTTCAATAAGGAGAACATGTCACAGAAAAAGTGATCAATGACTTTGGAACCACAGAATGGGAGCCCATGAAGAGAGATCAGTTGAATGACTGAGTGCAGAAAACTCCCAATCCAGGAAACTATTAGCAGCACAACACATATCCATTGCCTTATGATAATCAGATAATACAAGGGCTTACAGATGGCCATGTAGCGGTCATATGCCTTGGCCAACAGAAGAAAGACCTCTGATCCACCAAAGAAGTGCTCCAAAAAGAGGTGGATCATACAAGCTTGGAAGGATATTGTCTTTTCTCAGAAGTACAAGCCTGAAACCAGTTTTGGGGAAATGACTGAGGCATAAATGACATCCATGAATGATAAGCCAGCAAGAAAAAAGTACATAGGTTGGCCCAGGGACTTACTTACACTTACAGTAAATACAATGAGTAAGTTGCCCACCATGGTCAAAATATCGGAGAGTGAGAAGATAATAGAAAGAAGTACTTTCTGTTCCTTTGGATTCTACCTGAGGCCCTGGAGGTCAACATAAGTCACATTGTTCCTTGGTTCCATCTATAGATGCTGACTTCAGATTTAGAGACAGTTTACCTATTAAATAGTAAAAAATTTTAGTGTGTTATAAGTTTAATCTTTTATTTATTCATTCGGTCAAGATGTCTATGGAGCATCTATTTGTGAAAATGTGTGATCATATGCATTGGGGTTAACAAGTTGACTAAGACAATGTTCCTATCCTCAGTGTTTGGATTTATAATTATGGGGTGAGAACAATACAGTCCAATGTAATCAGTGCTATTTTAAATATATTCATATGATGTTAAGGATGTACAGTTTAGGAACATAAACCAAACTAGGGTAAAGAAAGCTTCCCAGAGCAAGTAATACTTTTGCTGAGTTTAAAAAATAAAGTGAGAATTGATTAGAACAAGAAAAGATGGGAAGGTGCACTATTTAAAAAGTCACAAAGTTTACTACTTAAGCACCCATATAGATTAATTTACATAGTTAAAGTGGCTTTAAAATTATGAAAGGAAGACTATAGACCAAAGGTCACTGACCTAGTTTCTTCATACCACACTGAAACCTCCTTCTTTGCGTCTTTGGATGGGATTTCCTTCTTTTGCTGAATTATAAATGCAGATGCCATACAATTTTTATAACCATCCCCCATCTCTTCCCTAATTTCAAACCTAGGTATGCAACTACTTAATGAATATCACTGATTGAATATCAAACTGGTGTTCATAACACTAAATTCTTAATAATCCACACCAAACCTATCCCTCATCTCATTAAATGGTATGATCTTCTATATTATTTTTCAGAACTAATATCATATAATATGTTTCACTCTTTTTTCTTCTCACTTTACTTATGGATATCTTCAAAAACATTCTGTGACGTCTACCTTCAAAATATACTACAATTTTGATTATCCTCACTATCTCTCTGGTATCTCCTTGGCTTATTGCAATTAGCCTCCTGCCAGTATCTCCCATTTTACTCCTGCTTTCAACTATCCCTTCTCCGGGAGCAGACTAAATGATTCTTTTTAAATCTTGTTTAGATAATGCCACTCATTTTTTCAAAATTCCTACAGTGCATTCCTACACATACTATCTATGCAACTTATCCTACAAAGCCCCAGACGACTTTTATCCAGGTAACCTCCCCAAATTCATCTCTTATGAGTCTACTTCTTGAGATTTTCTGTTATATCTCAAATATACAAATTGCTTTTCCATCTCTTTAGTTCCACTGTTCTATTACACATGTTCATTTCAATGATCAGAAACAGTTTACCTGTAAAACAATAATAAATATTGAGTAAATGTTTATTGTAAAGTTAATACTTTATTTGTTCATTCAATGGACAAATAATTAAAGAATACTTCTATTGTGTCAAACTTATCCAATAAGGTAGACCCAGTCATCACAGAAGATCTACTAACTCATTTAATCTCAGGGTTTACTCCAAGGGGCCATATAATCAGAGGACAGAAATGCTGGTAGTGACCGAAGAATCGCCTTTTCACCATTACTCTCCTAGTTTTCCAGATGAAGGTATTGCTCTTGGAGTTAAGAGATGACTGAGCACATCTAATAATTTGTTTGATCTTGTCAGGACAAATATCATATAAACCCTGACCATGAATGTTTTCACCTTTTTCCCCTCTTGTTTAGCACTAATACTAAACTTTCTTTGAGGAATTCAGCAAGTTGACTATTATATCTGCTTATATATGTCTCTATCCCAATTCAATTGCTTTAGTTTATGTCATACAAATTAAAAAACCATACTGTATTGTTTCTTTACATAAAGCATATTATTAATAAGCAGGCAAAAAAGATACTTTTATTTTACTCAAATGTCTATCACACTCATATTTAGGAAATATATATATGATATGTCATAATAAGACAATTTCCTAGACCACTGTAATTATAATATTTTCCAAATCTATTTGCCAGACATTAAATAAATGGTAGTCACAATTCTGGGTCATAAGTTTGCACATCTGTAAATATGATTAATGATAGCTAGCTACTGAGTGTAAATATTTAAAATTAATGAGCAAAAATATTTGAAAGCATATATAGCATGGTGCTTGGACAAAAACAGATGATCAATCTTTTTTTGTTATAGCATATCTGAAGCTACAGGTGCTACCTATCAGCATGTACAAGGTGATATTCCTCTGAAATGCAGAAGAATCTGATGAGAAAAATTTCCACTGATTCCATGTAAAAGAGAGAAAAAAATTAAAGAAAGGAAAAGAAATACATGTAAGAACACCTATCATTCATTGTGCAAAACTATGCGCCTGATGCTATGTGCATGCATATATTATACACATTTAATATGAGTATATTTAATGTATCACATTTATTGTGTCATAGTTTATCTTTACAATACAAGTATTGCTATACTATTTTAGTTGAATAAACTTAAGCTCAGAATATTTTTTTATTTTTCTCCAAACCACACATTATTAAGGGACAGAACTGGAATTAGAATCTAAGTTTAATTGATTTCAAAGCACCTGTACTGCCAGTGGAAGTTTTTTCAAAATTTCAGGTGATGCAATTGCTTATGAAATAGATATTTACACAATTGCATGTTAATAGTGGAAATCATACTGTGCAATTTTGTGGATATCTATTTCATAGGCAATTATAACAATTTAATAAAATCTCATATCTACATAAGAAGATACCAGCTAATGAGGGAAAAAAATTCTACTAACTTCGTTTAAAGGTAATTTCAAAAAATTCCCTTTCCAATTTCTTGCCTATCTCATTCTATTTGATATGGTCAATTAGCTCTACCTGAGAATTTGAAATGACATTCAATGCCTTTTACACATCATACTTTAAGAGAAGTTAAGCATTTCCTGAAATAGTTACACATGTACTTAAAAAACTACATCTACTCACCAATAGGGCAAGCATCACTGGACATTTTATTCTTTCTAAACCCAATATTTATCATTGATTCCTGCTATTGGAGTGTATCCAAAGCTGCTAATTGCTTAATTATATTTACTTGGATTTTCTACAAAATTTTAAAGGAGCATCTGTATGTAAAGATGCTGCTAGAGCAATTCCATAGTTAGGGTCAAGAAGATGGAACACAGAGAAAAAACTAATGTCAGAACCATTGTGAGATTATTATTGGTCAAAAAATATATATCATTACAGTCACTTTGTTCCAATGATGATGAATTCATCAGTTATTTCCTCACTTTGCCATAGCAAGTTTTACTTTATTTTTATTTAACACTTAATTTATTCTGCCTTGAAATATTGTTAGTTATATTATAATTTTATATCCAATTTACATGTAAAAACTAATCCCTTGCTCAATTATTGATTATGATTTTAAAAATTATTGAGCACCTATATTGTATCAGGTGCTATGCTATGAGCTAGACATATACTCCTTAACAAAACAGAAAAAAAAAATCAGGAAAAATAACCTGCCTACATTTACCTTATATCCTTGTAATAGAGCCAAGCTATGAACAAGGGAATGACTTAATAGAGCACAAGCAGTCTCTTATAAGTGCTGTTAATACAACAAAACAGGGGACAGTGACAGAAAATAAGAAGGAGACATCTACTACGGGTGATGTAGTTAGAGAAGGCCATTTCTAAAAGGTGATATTTAAACTAAGGTACAAAGGATGAAAAGTTGCTACCATAAAAAGTACTATTCCAACTTTGAAAAGATGAAGGCACAGAAAGATCACTGTGAATGGAGGAAAACAGGAAAGGAAAAGAATTGAACAAGCAGGAGTTGCAAACATGCACCGCACTGTACTGCAGGACATTACAGTGCTTGGTAAGGAAGTTGGGATTTATTTTAAGTTCTTTTAAAGTGGGATTAAATAATATTTCCCAGGTATTTATTTTTTAAGTAAGGAAGTCCTCCAGTTCACCAAAAACCTCAAAATTGAGAAAGAAGAGCTTCTTAAGAATTGCTATGGAATCATATGTGCTGCTGTGCTAGTGAAAGAAGGTAAAAGACTACCTTTCTTTTATGTTTCAGAAAAGCACAATGTCTGTTATAGAAATTATTCAGTAAATTCAAATGACTATAAACATAACTCTAAGTTATCAACTGAGATAATTTTCCTCCTCTCTCATTTTCTTGTGGTCTTTTATATGTGCTTTTTATCCTATGTGTAGGGCAAACAAAGACAAAAATTCCCTTCAGTTTTGTAGAAAGAAATGTTTATAGGATAAAACAAAAGAATTCTGAGTATTCATACCCAAACTATAGTAAACATCAGTCCCAAACCTTTTGAATGCACCGTTCACATTTTATTAGTTTCTGATGTATTGAATAGTTTCCAAACATAAAATTGAAGAAACTATATTTCCAAGTCCTCCTTGCCTCTGAGATATAGACATGTGCCTTGAGTTCTGCCTACCAAGTACACATGTTCAAAACCTTTTGCTGGAAATTAGTTAAACCAGGTTGGGTGCTAGTAAAAGCTCAAAAAAGCCAGAGGTCAGGAAGAGTGGTAGCAACTGTCAAAACAAATACCATGCAATGAATGAGTAGTAGAATAAGGTAGTTATAAATACAACCTATGACTGTATGACCAGTGGTAGAAACAAGAAATAAAATAGTCATGAGTGGATTTCCTTGTTTTGTTATGAATATTTGTGCATATATTCATAAAGCAAATATCTTTTTTTTCTTTCTTATCTTATTACCTTATCAAATAACATAAGTTGTATTAAGTTTGCGTCAGAGTATTTAAGTTATAGGATATCAAGTTTCAAAGTGTTTTCTGGACTTGCAAGTGCTAAGACTTGCACCCTCTTCTGGGAAAAAAGTTAATGTGTTTCCAGTTGTACACAAGATGACTGAATATTGTCAGTTGAAAATATGTCAGTCTGGTAGTTTGAAGCTGTATAGTACCCCAGAAAAACCTGTTCTTAAATCTAATCCATACTTGTGTGTGTGAATGCATTGTGAATAAGACCCTTTGATAAAGTTAGGGAAGGTCTTAATCCTACTATTGGAATCCTTTATAAACAGAGTGAAATTCAGAGAGAAAGACAGCCATGGAAGTAAGAAGCTGAAAACAACAAAACCTGGAGGAGAAGGAAGAGACCAGCAGATTACACCATCTGCCTTGCCATGTGTCATAGATTGCTGACAACAGGTCTTCAAGAAGAATGCATCACCTTGATGATGCCTTAATTTGGACATTTTCCTTGACTCAAAACCATGAGCAAATAAATTCCCATTGTTTATCATTACCTGTTTCATGGTATTTCCTTTGAGCAGTGTAGGAAACTAAAACTGTCTATTATTGTTTTTATTTAGAAATTAAGTATAGCCTAAGGAGATGCATATGGGTGCCAAGTTGACAAAAAGTGATTTGTGATGATTAGGTTCTTATGTCAACTTGGCTAGATTATCGTGTCCAGCTGTTTTATCAAACAAATACAGGCCTGATAGTTACTGTGAGAAGAATTTATGGATTTAAATATTCAGTAATTTAATGGTATCTATGGCTGAACACATCCACAATCAACTGAGGAGATTGACTTAAACAATGAAGGAAGAAGTCTCATCCAATCAGTTGAAGGCCAGCCAATCTCTCCTGGCTAGCTCAAGGTTTTTCAAAGGAATGCACTGAAAACCTCATCACAGTTCCCAGCTTGCAGCCTGTACTATGGTATTTGGGTTTGCTCATCTCCTCCTGTGCTCTGTTTACCTGGAGAACCCTGCCTAAGACAGCCAGTGGCAGCAGGGTTTGGTGGCAGCAGTAGCAGCAGCTCCCTTAGCTTAATAGTCCTATACAAGGGAGTTTCTGCATGTGGCTCCTGGTGGCTCAAACTTCACTCTGACTGTGGCCCTTCTAAGGATGGTTAAGATACTTAATTTCATTTAATAAATATTTTCCAGTTAAATTAACCACAGGTCATTTTCCATCTTCTGCTAAGAACTTTGATGCTATAACAAACCAACCTAAAATTCCCCATTTGAATGTATACCAAGATTAAAATGGCGTCAACTTCAGAATCATTCCAGTTGGCAATGGTCCTTTAAAAAATCCAATTGATATTAAAAGGATTAAGTGGAGATGATGGCCATTAAGTACTTATTAAGCATTTAATCTACTCTGTTCCAAATTTGGTTTAGGTGCTACAGATGCAGTAGTGAACAAAAAAGGTCCTGCCTCTATTTTCATGGAGTTTATACTCTTGCTTGGAGAGGTGAAATAAAAGCAAATAAATTAGATAAATCAGATTGTAAAAATACTGTAGAGCAAATGTAATGGGTGATATGATAGATAGTAACTCAAGGAGATAAAGAACGGCTTTACAATGAGCGCTTAAGAAAATTTGCTCAACCTGTGGGGCATTTGAACTGTAGACAGGGTGATGATGGCAAGTCAACATTTTGAAGATCTAGAGTAGAAGAAGCATTTCAGAAAGCAAGAAGAGCTAGAAAAAGACCCGATAGTAAGAAGTCTACTGTAACTGGAGAACTGTAAACAAGAGATAGAACAGTACTGGAGGAGGTCATGGAAATCTTTCTTTTACTGCAGGGCAATTATAGGCCATGAAAAGTTTATTTATAATTTAGAGCAAATTTAGTTAAGTGGATAGCTTTCCCTTTAAAAATCATCTTATTCCAGATGCTTCAATTGAATGCAAGAGCTTCTACATTTGGAAAAAAATGGTGGAAATTAAAACACATTCAGGCCATGAAGAGGCAATGTGGAAATCAATGGTGCTAGCAGCAAAGGAGTTCAAATGCCACCAAAAAGAATAATCACCTGAAATTACAGTCTGCTGGGTGAAGATGGTTTGTCTGAGTACTTGTTATATTTCCCATCTTGATTTTATATGATCTGAATTAATAAGAATATGGATAAATTTGTTTGTTGAACTTCAATTTGGAATAGAGGAGAGTGGATAATGACACTCATTCAGGTCTAATAAAATCCCTATCCCCTTAACCATAAACACATCTCTAATGGTTTTACTCATGTTGTTTAAGCTTGATGTCTCTCATCCTTGAACATGGGCAAATAAACACTGCATTTTTACATTTGACTTACCTTTGCACACTCTAAAGAGATCCCTTGCTTCCAAATCACTTTCTAGCATATCTCTTGTTCCACTTCTTTTAACACTTTTCTCTCTGAATCTATGTTTTTTTTGTTTTAAAATGTTTACTTACTTAATGCTTATGTCTCTCAACTAGAAAATGTTCTTTACTCTGATATATGCAATTAATATGAAAAAATGACATAGTGCTTAAGAGTGCAAATTCTAAATTCAAAATACTAAATTTAAATCCCACTGCAGGCATTCACTAATAGAATAGACCTTGGTTAAGTTTTTACATTTTCCATGCTTAAATTAATTCTTCTAGAAAATAGAAATAACAGTATTTACTTCAAGAACTCTTATGAGGATTAAACAAGACAATGCCTTTATAGTGCTTTCCAATTAGTAGTAAATAAATAATAGTCTTTAATTCAATTATTAATTATCATGCTGCATTTTTCTTATTTGCCCCAAAAATTTCATTAGATTTTGGGTCTTTCATAAGTTCATTGTGATACAGGGGACATTGACATTTTAAGGTGAATTTTTTAGACTTTAATCTCATCTGTTTTGCATTAATTTTATAAGGTTTGCTCTCAGAATTCTGAAAGTTCTTCATAGCTTCCTAATGTAATGTTTATCTATAATTAAATCATAAATAAGTCATAGCATTTCTAAAAAGTTGGACAGAAATGGGATGCTTATGAAGAAGTGAGAAAAGCAATAAATTTGCGACAATTATTAGGCACTTACTGAATGCCAGGCACTCTCGTCGATGATTTGCACACATTAACTCATCTAATGCTTAATATAGCCCTATGAATTTTGTACTACAATGTCATTGGACATATGAACCAGGATTGGAATAAGATAATGGTTGTAAAATCCATGCAGTGTTGCCAGAACTGGTGAGATGAAATTCAATCCTAGAACTGAATTTCATTCCAGTCTAGTTATTCTTTCACATTACCTGAAACTCTGCTGTCTACAGTGCCTCCAGAAGCCAAATATTATCCCTAAATGTCCATAAAGTCCTTAGGTGAATTTCACAGAAAAATTGTCTTATATAGGGTTGTTCATAAAAAAAGGTATCCCTTTCATCGATGGAAACAGGGATGAGAGCAACTTCTACAGAGGTCCAACTCAGAGAGGATGAATTCCTGATATTTCCAGAAAAGGTATCAGCCCATATCTTCCCCAAGTAGAATGGGTCAATAGCAGTCAGTATTTTTCTTTTTAGAAACCATAAAGATATGATCTATATTTTGGGCATGGTTATAAGCACTTGAAATACATTACACATTAGCCCACTTAATTGGCCCAACCAATTTGAGATGGGTACTATAACTACCATTTAACAGATGAACAACAAAAAAAATCCTTGCCCAGGTCACATTCAAACCAGAGAAATCTGACTCTAGTGTCTTATAACCATTGCACAATTCTACTCACTTTGAACAAATATTACCTTTCAAATCTGTTCATATTCTGAGAATCTGCTTGTTAATATCAGGTTCATAATAAAATATCTCTATGACCCTTAACAGGATTTGTCAGGAGAAATTCAGAGCCAAAATCAGATGAACTCTAAGGTCTTGGAGCCAAAAGAACTATGGATATCTGAAAACCAGGGGAGAAAATTTCAGGAATAGCAGAGGAGGAGCCCATTCCAGTCCCCAGGAATTCATACAAGGCCAGTCAAATTTCAGAGTATTCTTCTAAGTAGAGAGAGAGAAATTATGACTTTAAGAAAAATTTTACATCAACTATAAAGGTATCTATTATCATTTCAGAGATTCCAGTAATAAGGAATGTTTACAATAACTAACATTTGAACAGCTAGTGCATTAAGACTTTGCAAGGATGTCTGATCCTAATCCATTTTAGGATGTCAAATCCTAAAATGATTTGATCCTAATAATATCTCTATTATTCCCTTTGACTGAAACTGAAAGAGATTGTGTTTTGCCAAAGTTCACACTATAAATGGCAAACTAAAATTTGAACTCAGGACTGCCTTAAGCAGATTTTATGCTTTTAAACATTATAGTATACTAAACCCTACCACCATTTCCTTTAAAAATGCACGTAAGAAATGATATATAATATGCCATCCAGATATCAAAATTGTAAAAACAAGGCTTTCAATGTCAATTGACAGTGAATTTAACAATGAAAATGAATTTTAGACAAATAATGCAGCACGAAGAAATGATAGATAATTCCTTTGGAGACAGAAAAAGATAAAGAAATAATTAGACCAAATGTGGCAGAAGATTAGAAAGTACAGAAAGAGAAGATGGAGAATAAAAATCTAAATCTTTTTTACTTTCCCAGAATATTTTATTTTTGTCTTACAATTGTAAATGTAGTGAGCTAGTATTGCATTATTTATGAAGATGAGAGTGTTTCATTGCTCTCATAGATTCTTCTATGAAGGGTACTTCCCAAGAAAGACCTTCATAACACAATTTCATAATAGGTTGAGGATGTGAAAATAATCTATAACATTATTCTTCAAATTGTGTGCCAAGATCATCTACTTCAGGAACGTCTGTGAAATTTGTTTAAAATGCAGATAAATCATTCCAAAACCATCTTTAAGGCTGTTTCTTCGGAATCATTATTTTAAGAAAAACTCTGATTCTGACAATAAACGTTGTCTAATAACTTTGCAATGAATTAATTTAAATGGGCTATTTTTATCAAGATAAATAATTTCCTGCCTGAGTCCTTCCTCAACAGGCTTATAAGCCACCATCAAAGTAATTTTGCCATGTAGTATTCACTTGGTCCTGACCAGAGAAATTATCTTCTCTTCTCCTACTGATAAAGGGAACCAGTCATTTTATATGGTTGTGATTATTTCCCAAAGTAAACTTTTGCCCCATACTACCTCATAGCATTTCTCACAACTGTGTTTCTGAGATTGTTGATCAAGGAGTTTAACGTGGGAGCTATGATAGTACAAAACACAACCATAGCTTTACCATGGGAAAGGTGGTAAGTAGGCCCAGGCACACGAACATGCAGGGCACAAATAACAAGATTACCACAGTGATGTGAGAGACACAGGTGGACATGGCTTTGAAACTCCCCTGTTAGATCTGAAATGTTTCTAGAAGGAACACCTAGGAGACCATCAAAATCAGGAAGTTTGATAGATAGCTGAACCTGATATTGGCAACAACACTGACCAAAAGTATGGGTGCCCCTGGAGGCTAGTTTCCACAAAGGGTGTGAGTCACAAATGAAGTTCTCTATGACATTGGGGCCACATAATGGCAGACATATTGTGAGCAGGCTCTCATGTTGGCATGGACCAAGCCTCTAGCCCAGGCCTGCCCATAGAAGAGGACACAAACTTGTCATCTCATGACTGCTGTGCAGAGCAGGAGATGGTAGATGGCTACATAGTCATATTAGACCATCATTGTGAGAAGGATGATCTCAGCAGCTCCAAAAAGATGCTCGGCACAGGCTGGAGTCATTCATTACCTGAAAAAGACAATTTTTCTGACAGCAAGTGTATTACCTAGCATTTTAGTGGTCATGGATGAAGAACAGAAGCAGTAAATAATAAAAATAAGTAAGATAGAAGAAAATGTTAAGTACTACCAAAGAGAATAAAGGAAAACAGCTAAATCAAAGAAACGCTTGCTTAGTGGATAAGAATTCTTAATTCTCCAAAGATATAAACCCTACCTAAATTAATCTTTGTAAATAAAACCTCATTGAAAATACAAACTGAGCTTTGTACTGTGACTACACTAGCTTATTTTAAATTTATATTTAATTTGAAACATAAGAATAAGCTCAATTCAGAAAAAGAATAGAAATGAGTGATTACTCATTATCACATCT
>JAQZBX010090503.1:0-12505 GCA_029593785.1 Cabassous unicinctus
TGGATATCTCTAGATCCCTCAAGAGTCCTGCTATTTGAGGCACTGTTAATTGTGGCAGTCAATGGGATTCTCCTGAGTGTTGTATAAGCATAACCTCTGTAATGACCTCCTGATGCACCTTGGAATCTCTTAGCCATTAAAACTGAAATGGTATTTACCATTTCCCCCTTTTGGTCAATGTCTTTTTCTAGATGCATTGTTAGTTGGTGCTTAGTAATAATCCCTCTGTGCCAGGGAGGCTCTTCCCCAGGAGCCATATCCCATGCCAGAGGAATGATAGTGTGTTTATACATTGAGTTTGGCTTAGAGAGAGGCCACATTTGAGAAACAAGGAGGCTTTCTTGTTCATTGTAAGAAGGTAACTCTTAGGCAGTATATATTACTATGCTAAGTTTTAATTTCACAAGGAAATTTCCATAAGTACAATCATGCATATCATAAGGGCCTAGCATAATGGTCTGACTTCTTCACTAGACCTTTTCTGTGCACTCAGGGGATTCTTGCTGTCCTATTAGAGAATGTAGCAGCACTCCACAGGATGGGAATTCAATATTCTTTTGTGTATTTTTTGGATCTCCACTCACTGAGACAATGAACACTTGAAAATATTCTTATGTCTTAGAAGCCTACTCCAGGTGAACACCTTCCCATGCATCACCATATCACTAACACCCCACAACAATGATCCTCCCCCACCACTGCTGTGATCATTCTGTCTTCCAAAACCTCTCCAAAAATGAAGCCCACAAAATAACCAAATAAATTTAATAAGAAAATGAAATAATTTAAAAAATAACCAATAAAATACAAAAAAATATTAATTTGAAATAATAAAATTTTCGTAGACTTTGTGTCTTTCATCACCACTTTAAGATCTGTTGTCTTGTATGAACAGTGACATTTTCCTCAATAGATTCCCCCAGTGTCTTCTTTTTCTATTTTATCTTCAAAGAAGCTTTAGGATACAGAAAAGTCACACAGAGAACACAAGTGATTCCCATATACCTCATGCCTAACACTTTCCCCTTTTCCCTTGTTAATAAAATGTTACACGTGGATAGTACATTTGTTACAACTTTGATTGTATTAGATTCAGCTGACATGCTCTTGATTAAATTATGTTAACATTAGGGCTTTGAGTTGACCATGCCATTCGGGTGACTCAGTGTGAGTCCCCACCCCTTTTGCCTGCTATGTAAATGGAAACTTAATCAAGGGGACATATAGAAGTAGATACACAGAGAAGAACACAGAGGAATAGAGAGAGCTCCACAGATGTAGAAGAGGCAAGAACTTGTCAGTTTTGAGAACTTGGCTTTGGAAGAGAGATGATCCATTCAGCTGAAGAAACGAGAGCCCTGAGCATCTGAGCAGGCCTGGAAAGAAACAAGTCCTCCAGCCAATAGCTAAGATTAGAAGAAGCTGGGTCATTGAAGCCTTAAGAGGAAAGAGGATGGCTGAACCCTCACAGATGTTGCCCCCCATTTTGCTTCAACACATGGCAACAGGCTTTGGTGAGGACCTAACCTTGAATTGAACTCTTTAGGGTTTTGTAACTGTAAGCTTTTACCCCAAATAAATACCCTTTATAGAAGCCAACAGATTTCTGGTACTTTGCATTAGCTCCCCTTTGGCTGATGAATACATTTGTTAATTTCTTAGCTAACATGACAGCTACTTCACTCAGTCCTGACCTGCCACTCTGGAACACTCTAGTCTCAGTCATGCCTAATGTGGAGTGGACAGGGAATCAGAATTAGGCTCTTTAGTAAACTTCTCCCCTGTATAATTAGGAACATCCATATAAGCCTTCAATTAAGGTTAAAAAGTTCCTGAGGAGTGGCTTCCATCAGGGCTTTCCTTAAGATAATTAAGTGTGTAAAATTCTCACATTCTGTCTGTGCTTACTTGAACTTTGTCAGCCTGCTTGCCTGCACAAATTGGATAAAAGTGAAAGGTAACCTAAAAATAAGTATTGACATTTAAATACTGTCTTGCAATTGGATTTGATGTATAAAAGAATTCACCAGTAGAACTAGTTCAACAGTGTGAAAAGCAGGAAAACATAACAACAAAGTTTCTAATAAAATACTTTTAGTTGTTTAGTTCATAAACAAAAGTGCTCAATTTGTTTTAAAGTTAAAACTTACTAGAAATTGTAATTAAAGTTAAGATCATTATATAGATGCCTTTATATAATAAATCAGCAAAAGGATAATATCTGAAATAGTTGTAACTGGGTGGACTTGGACCATGATGGTAATCTTAGACTAACTTACCTTTTTTATGGTTATGTCAAGTCTAGCCTCACCCTTGTATATGTTTGCTATAGTAATGACAATTATAAACTGAACTTAACTTTGCATATGAGTCTAGCTTCTCCTAGTATTGTGATGACAATTCTAAATTAAAATTACCTTTGTTTATGGTTACTTCAATCAAGCCTCATCCTCCTGTACGCTTGCTATTGTAATGGTAATTCTAAACTGTGTTGCCCTTTGCTTATGGTTATTTCAGGACTAACCTCAGCCTTGGGTGTAATTGCTCATCTTTTCACTCTTCTCCTATGTTTGTATCCATGGCATCTTCTGCTCCCCATAACTTGGGGAAAGGCAGATTTGAGACACTAGTGTCTCCTGGGTTTCCCTGTTGTTAATTACCCTGCTTTCTCTCCTGATTATCCAGGCATAGACTCCAATTTACCTACCTCAAGCAAGAGCCTGGTAGGACCCCATGATCATTGAGTAGATTGCTGCCTGGTGGGATTCTCAGCCCTCAGGGTTGGATGTCCATTTTTCCAGTCCAGTGGCGACCAGAGTCTAGTTATCTCCAAGGACTGATTAGTAAGAACCTCCCACTTGAACGTTGAATATTCTGAAAGCAGCAGGTAATAAGAGAAACCAGTTTGCCCTGAGGTTTCAATGATCTCAGAGACTACATACTGCAATTTGTGTTGCTTATCCAAGGTCTGTCAAAGTCAAAATGGGAATCAAGCAAAGCTCTGAAGTAAAGAAAATGAAGATTATATTTTAAAGCATTAGGATCACATTGGTTATAAGCCAATAGCTAATAAGAATGAAATTCTTATGCAAAACTGCATGGTCACACTGCAGATTAGAATAATTAGAAATAGCCTTCAAAGAGATCTTTTGAATAAAATATTATTTTACAGTTAAGCTTATTTTGTAAGAAAATGAAAAGTATAAGTGTTACTGGATTTAGTCTAGGTTCTTGACCTATGCTGCAGAAATGAATTTCAGAGCAAGTCAGGTGAGTTATGCAAGCAATTTAAGGTAGGGAGAGAAGAGAAATGGGAGAAAATAACAGATCATGGGTCCCTGGTAGAGGGTAAGGGGCTAAGGAGTGATAGAGAGGGCTGATTTATAGACTATAATTTCCCATTATAAATTATAAATGCCCAGGTTTTATTTGTATGTTGATCTGCACAGGGGGGGGCATGGCAATAGCAGGGTGCAAAAGCCACAAGGGCCCCAAGCACAGCAGCAGGATGTGGAAACTGCAGGGCAGAAGGGCAACAGGGGCCAAGAACAGGAGAAGAAGGGGCAATTTGATCTTTGCACCTGCCTTTTAAACTGTTAATTATTCTACCCCTTTGCTAATGACATGGGAGGAGTTCCAAGTGTTTTCTATTTTGGTTGATTACCCCACCCATCAATCCCCTGCATGGGGCCAATGATAATGTCCTGGGAGAATTATCTGGAGCTTCTCCTGGCTTCCAAGAGAAATCTCATGAGGATCTTCCAGCAGCCATCTTGCGGTATTGATGTCCACATGGACCTTTTGCCAGGTTCCAGATCCATCGATTCATTCCCTATATGAAACCTGCTTCATAAGTAACAGTGGGTTTTGTGCCTTTGTGTCTAACTCACTGTTTGTATCTGCCTTTTTTGCAGTGTACATTGTGCACAGTATAATTCCATACATTAGGATGGCAATATGAATTTAACAAATGAAAATTCTTAAAAGAGCCCTATTCAAATTGCTAAAAGTTAAAATAAGTTCTTATATGTAAATGAATATTCCTAGAGATCAAATTAGAGAAGCTAAGCAAGATGGAAAAGTAATACAGATATCTGAATATAGAAACTATTGAGAGTAAAATGTTTTTCCTAAGCTCCTTGAAATACCCAGCCCCTCCAGGCCTCTTTCTCTTTCCAAGAGCTATGGTGGAAGGTCTAGACATGGCAAAATAGGGAAATGTAAGTTTAACTGAAATCTTTCTACTGTGCCGGGAAATTAAGAGTTATAGTTTGTCCAGTAATTCCCCAATTTAAATCTTTTAACATTCTTAAAATTAGAATAATTAATAACCCAATTACCAAATTTCAGAAAGTAAAGTTATTGAAAGCTATGGAAATACCTTTTCTAATTACAATTAAAACAAATTAAACAATTATAATATATGCCAGAACCTGGCAGTCATTATGTTTTTAAGGTTAGTCACAATTTTGAATTTTATTGAAGATAAAAGAGGTTTTAACCTCCTGTGAATGAAAGATAAAGGAACATTTTGCATTAACCATAATGGCTTCAATGTTATTTAGCTTGAGTGTAATCTGTCTAGATATATAGGATACTAATAAAATGCATTTGTATGTTATGTATTAAATCTTTAAGTTGATGAAAATTGTAAGTTTATGTTTATTGAAATTAAGTTAAGGACGGAAAGGAAGATTTTTCCTAAAGTGAAATTACTAGTTTTTCAGAAAAGAATGAGGAATATAAGAAAAAAACTTAAATAAATAAAATAAATTTCATTGGTTACTAACTAACATTTAATAAGTTTATGTAAAGGAAAAGTAACTAGTCTATGTGGTTATGGTTGACATAGGAACTTCGCAAAAACATTTTCTAAATTGAAATATTCAAATGGCTAATTCCAAGAAGCTGTTATTAAATAAAAACTAAATTGATATTTATAACACAAAATAACTTCATAACAAGGAAACATGTCAGAAGCTACCTCAATCTGCACATTTAAATGGTGGTAGGGGAAAGACAATCTTGATTGCATTGGGAATTATAGATTTTCATAAACTAGTAGAGAAAGTTTTTTTCCTATACTGAAAAGTAAAATAACTTTTAATTAACATAATAATGGTAAAGCTGTAGATTTAATAAGTAAAGTACTAAAAATAGTTTAGTTCATTTAATATGTTATAAACTGCTTTGGAAGTATTTAGAAAGTGTATAACAATAAAAAGAGAAGGATTGTGGGAAGATGGCATTGGACTAACAGGCAGGGCTCAATGCTCTCACAAAAACAATGGAGAACGAGCCAAAAGTTGTCTGTGGCACCAACCTTGGGCATCAGTAGGCCAGGACACTGTTACACAACTCCCAGGAAGGTGAAGGTCAGAAAATGAGAAACACAAAACAATAAACATGATTTACCAAATCCCTCTGGTGGTCAGGAAGGGCTCCCAACACCAACCCCAAGACATTAAGCTGGGGTACAACCCCTGGCTCACTTCAGCTGACTGACAGGGGAACAGACATCTGCCTCACTGACAGCTGTTACAAAGGAAAAGGGAGCAGCAGATCAGGGGTTTCTTTTCAGTGAATTTGGCCAGGAGAACCACTTTGAATCTATACTCTGGCCAGACAAAACATGGCATAATAGAGATGAGTGCCATGTGAATTTCAGAACTGGAAAAGACAGGAGAATAGAAAGAGTTGAGAGTGGGAAAAAACAGAACATGTCTCAGGAAATTGAATGACAATATGACATGCACAAACATTCACATGATGGGTGTCCCAGAAAGAGAAGAGAATGGAAAATAGCAGAAAGAATATTTGAGGAAATAATGACTAAAAATTTCCCAACCCTTAAGAAAAACAAAAATATCAATATCCAAGAAGGTCAGCACATCCCAAACAGACTAAATCTGAATAGACTTACCTCAAGACACATTCTATACAGGATTCTGAAAGCAGCAAGAGGAAAGCAGAATATCACATGAAAAGGAAACTTGATAAGTTTAAGTGCTAACCTCTCATCAGAGAACATTTAGGTTAAAAAAAAATGGTATGATGTATTTAAGGTACTGAAAGAGAAAAACCACCAGCCAGAAATTTAGTATTCAGCAAAAATGACATTTGATAATGAGTGTTAGTTCAAAGTCTTCACAGACAAGCAAAAACACAGACAATGTTACTAAAAGATTAGAATTACAAGAGTTACGAAAGGGAATGTTGAAGTTGTAATGAAAAAATCAAGGGCAAGATGTTGACAGAAGAGTGTAGAAAAGAAGATTATTAGGAAGGGTCAAATAAAGGGTAGAAGATAGACAAAAGAATGATATGACAACATAGAGTCAAAGGACAAAATGCATGAATAATTAATGCATTTACAGTAATAACATTAAATGTTAATGGCTTGAACAACCTAATCAAAAGAGCAGAGACACAGACATCTGCACACTGATATTAATAGCAACATTATTCACAATAGTCAAAAGTTGGAAACAACCCTGTTGTCCATCACCTGATGAATGGTTAAAAAATTGTGGTTTATACATATGATGGAATATTATGCAGCTGTAGAAAAAAATGAAGTTTTGAAGCATATTACAACATTGATGAACTGGGAGGATATTATATTGAGTAAAGGAAGCCAGACACAAAATGACAATTACTGTATGATGCACTATTATGAAATAAATACATTGAGAAAACTCATGGATTTTATAATTAGATTATTGGTCCCCAGAAAATAAAAAGAGTGTATAGAATGGTAAGCTAAGGGTTATTCAGTACAGAATTTGTGAAAAGGTTGCTTGTAAAACTTTGGAAATGAATAGAAATGGTTAAAGCTTATTATAGTGTTTGTAACTAGCAGTACTATTGTATGGGTATGACAGTGGTTGAAAGGGAAAGTCTAAGGTCATGTATATTAGTATAATGAAAGCTAAAAAGTATAAAATGGGACTTTATATGATAGTAACCCTCATGTAAAACACCAATGTGAATATTGCATATATGACTGAATTTACAAAATATAAATGCAAATATACTAGAGAAAAGGAAAAAGAATAGCAGGTATATATGGCAGGGAAGCATAGTGAGATTGAGAGGTGATGAGTTTTGGTTGTTTGGTTTTTTTTTGTTGTTGTTGTTAATTATTATTGGAATAATGAAAGTGCTCTAAGAATAATTGAAATGATGAATGTACAAATATGTGATTACACTGAATACCATTGATTTGGAAGGATTTATGCTGTATTAATATGCATCAATAAAATTGACTTCTTAATTAAAAAGACTTAGATAGAATGTATAAGAAATATGAGCTATCTTTATGTTGTCTACCAGAGACACACCTCAGACATAAGGACACAATCAGGCCAAAAGTGCAAAACTGGAAAAGATATTCCATGCAAACAGTAACCAAAAAAGACTTGCAGTAGTGTTACTGATATCAGACAAAGTAGATTTCAAATGCAAAACTGTTATAAGGAATGAAAAAAGTCATTATATATTATATGTTGCATATTATATGTCATGTCATATGTCATATATTATATATTTCATGTCATATATTATATATATTAATAAAAGAGGCAATTTATGAAAAAGAAATAACTGTACTAAATATTTATGCTCCAAGATACACAAGGCACATACTGGCAAAACTGAAGGAAGAAATAAATATCTCTACAATAATAGTGGGCAATTTCAATATACCTTTGCTTTATTGGATAGAACACCTGGACAAAGGATAAATAAAGAAAGAGAGAACATGAATAATATGATAAATGAATAAATGAACTAGATATAACAGTCATCTATAGAGAATTGCACCACAAAGTAGTAGTATATACTTTCTTTGCAAGTGCTCCAAGATAGACCATATGCTGGTCACAAGAAAAGCCTCAATAAAGTTAAAAAGAGTGAAATTTTATAAAACACTTTCTCTGATCATAATGGAACGAAGCTAGAAA
Source organism: Cabassous unicinctus (assembly GCA_029593785.1). NCBI lineage: Eukaryota > Metazoa > Chordata > Mammalia > Cingulata > Chlamyphoridae > Cabassous > Cabassous unicinctus. The sequence continues at coordinate 7,965 of JAQZBX010090503.1, forward strand.
CCAATAATGGATGGAAAAATGGAAAATTCAAAAATATGTGAGGATTAAACAACACACTGTTAAATAATCAGTGGGTCAAAGAAGAAATTGCCATAGAATTCAGCAAATATCTTGAGATGAATGAAAATGAGGACAAAATATATCGAAGTCTATGAGACACCGCAAAGACAGTGCTGAGAAGGAAATTTAAACCCTTCAATATATACATTAATAAAGAAGAAAGAGATAAAATTAAAGTTCTAACTGCACACCTGGAAGAACTAGAAAAAACAGCAAACTAATCCCAAACCAAGCCAAAGGAAAGAAATAATAAAGATTAGAGCAGAAATAAATGAAATCAAGAACAACAACAAACAACAATAAAAAACAAAGCCATAGGGAGAATTAACAAAATTAGTAGTTGGTTCTTTGAAAATATTAACAAAATCAACAAAACTTTTACTGGACTGAAAAAGGGAAAAAGGAAAAAGAGAAGACACAAACACATAAAACCAGAAAAGAGAGGGATACATTACCACCAACCATGCAAAACTGAGAGGTCATAAGAGGATATTATGAATAACTGAATGCCTAAAAACTAGACAATGTAGAGGAGATGGACAAATTAGTAGAAACACACAAACCACTTACACTGACCCTAGAAGAAATAGAAGAACTCAACAAACCTATCAAAAGTGAAGATTGAAACCATCAACAAAAACCTCCCAAAGATGAAAACTCTGACACCAGGTGACTTCAGACGTGAATTTTACCAATCTTACAAAGGCAATGTAATACCAATCTTGCTCTGTAATTCTGAAAATTTAAACAGGAAAGAATGCTACCAAATTCATTCTTTGAATACATCATTACCCTAATAGCAAAACCAGATGAAGGTACCAATATCTCTGATGAATATGGTTGGAAATATCCATAACAAAACACTTTCAAACAGAATTCAAAAGCACATTAAAAGAATTATACACCATGCTCAATTGGGTTGAATACCAGGTATGAAAGCGTTCTTCAACACAGGAAAAACAATTAGTGTAATAATCCACATAGATATATTGAAAAAGAAATATAACATGATCCTTTCCATTGGTGCAGAAAGGGCATATGCTAAAATATAGCACCCTTCCTATTAAAAAAACACTCCAAAAATAGGGATAGAAGGAAGCTTTCTCACTTGAGTAAAGTGCATATATGAAAAACCTGCAGCTAGCTGCAGAAAGACTGAAAACTGTCCTGCTGAGACCAGGAACAATCCTATGATGAGCACTGTCACCATTGTTATTCAATATTGTGCTAGAGGTTCTAGCTGGAGCAGTTAGGCTACATAAAGAAGTAAAAGGTATCTAAATAGGAAATGAAGAATTTAAACTTTCACTACCAGCTGATGATATGATACTACATCTAGAATCTAGTGAAAAAATCCAAAACAAAGCTGTGAGAAATAAGAGATGAATTCAGCAAATTTGTGAGATACAAGATTAATACACAAAAACCAATAGCATTTCTATACACTACTGATGTGCAATATGAGGAGGAAATCAGAAATAAATTCCATTTTTATTAACCACTAAAACAATGAAATATTTATGAATAAACTTAACGAAAGATATAGAGGACCTGTATTCACAGAACTACAAAACATTGCTAAAAGAAACTGAAGAAGACTAAAAAAAATGGAAGGGCATTCCGTGCTCATGGTTTGGAAGGCTAAACATTGTTGATGTCATTTCTAACCAAACTGATTTACAGATTCAATGCAATCCCAATAAAATACCCAATAGCCTTTTTTGCAGTAATGGAAAAACCAAATATCAAATTTATTTGGAAAGTTAAGGGCCCCTGAAGAGCCAAAAAGTTCTTCAAAATGAAGTATGAAGATGGAGTACTCTCATTTCCAGGAGTTAAAGCGTATTACTTAGCTACAGTGGTAAAAATAGCATGGTACTTGCATAAAGACAGACAGATTAACAAATGGAACCAAATCAAAGACTCAGAAACAGTCCCTCACTTCTACAGTCAAGTGATTTTTGACAAGGTGTTCAAGCCCACCCAGCTGGGCCAGAACAGTCTATTCAAAAAATGGTGCTGGGAGAACTGGATGTCCCTATCCAAATGAAAGAAATGGAACCCTGATCTCACACCTTATTCAAAAATTAACTTAAAATGGATCAAGGACATGAATATATAAGAGACAACAATAAAAATCCTAGGAGAAAATGTAGGAAAATATCTTCAATGTCTTACAGAAAGCAGTAGTTTCTTAAAGCTTATACCTAAAGCATGAGCAACAAAATAAAAAACTAGATAAATGGAACCTCCTCAAATTTAAACACTTTTGCACCTCAAAGGACCTTGTCAAAAGTGTAAAAAGGCAGCCAACTCAATGGAATAAAATATTTGACAGTCATCTATCTGATATGGGTTTAATATTCATGACATACAAAGATATCATACAATTCAATTATAAAAAGACAAACTACCCAATTAAAAATGGGTAAAAGACTTGAAAAGACAGTTGTCCAAAGAAAAAATACAAGTGGCGAATAAACACATTAAAAATTGTTCAACATCAATAATGATTAGGGAAATAGAAATTCAAACTACAGTGAGATATCATTTCATGCCTATTAGATTGGCCACTATTAAAAAGTTGGGAAACTGTAAATGTTGGAGAGTATGTGGAGAGATAGGAATGGTTATGCATTTTTTGTTGGGAATGTAGAATGTAACAGTCACTGTGGAGGACTGGCAGGTCCTGAGAAAGTTAAATTTAGACTTGCCATAACCCTGCAATATCATTACTATTTATATACCCAGAAGTATTGAGAGCAGAGACATGTGCAGAGGAATGTCCACTGATGTCCATAGTGGCATTATTCATGATAAAAGAGTAAATGTATCTACCACATCTCTGGATATGCTTCTGAAGTGGATGGAGAGTAGTTTGCAGTTTCACACTCCTGCAGCAGCCAGCAATGGCTAAATATAGCCAGATTTGCAATGGACATTGCCTCCAGACTGACTGTTTTTCATAGTGCTGAATGGTGCTTTCCACCACGCTGGTGAATAACTAAAGCTTCCCTCCAAGGGCCAACAGTGTTGGAGCATGCTGGCTCTGTGAAAGGCATAGCAAATGAATCAATAATTACCAGTGTGATATGAGTAGAATTTGAACGCTATTGGCATTATAGCCTTCTTCCATGGAGAGACAACATGCATGGTATTGCAGAGCTGAACCTTAGATCTATTTACTACAGTTCCAACAAAAACGTGTGTATTAGCTATTATTAAGTGCTGCACCTATATACTTGATGAATATGATACCCTTCTAGTCTAGATCATATGCAGAGGGATATTAAACATGTTAAAAGTCTTGGTAAACTTAATTCATTTTCTAAGTAATTAATGAATGTGCCTTTAAATAAAAGAATGACTCTCTTAAATACTGTCTTTTTTTTGCTTAACATATGCTAGTCTTGTTGTTGCCTATATTTTCTTTGTGAGTTTGTGTCTAGGGCAGTGCTTATCCTCATACCTCTCATAACTGTCCTATTATAACCACTGTTGTGGGAACTGGGGTTAGCTGTTTATACAAAGCCCAGCAGGTCTACCACTATTTCTCCCTAGAGTTAACCAATGGCATAGAAGAAACTAGCTATGCCTTAGAAGCCCCTAGACAACAAATAAACTCCCTAGCTTCAATGGTGCTGCAAAACTGCAGAGCCCTAAACATGCTAATAGTGGCATATGGAAGAACATGCCTGTTACTCAAGAAGCAATGCTGTTTTTCTATAAAGTTCTCAAGAACAGTCTTAGATGGCATTTGAAAATTACAAGATTAAGCTCATCAACTTCAGTTGGATGTAGCCTCTGAAGGCACCTGGACTTTCTCACTCCCATGGACCAGTATGTCATGGCTGGCCCCACTTTTGGGGGCTGCTTACCACCATCTTCTTCATACATTAAGTAGAATAATGTATCTTCAAAATTCTAATTAAGTTTATTTCTTCCAGAATAAATGCCTTCCAGAGCAAGGTATTAGTCACACAGGGTTTCCATCCAGTTTTAACCATGGTGCTGGACCTGCCTTCCCTCATCCTCATTGGAGTATCCAGAGTGTTTCACACTGCATGAGGCAGAGACTACTACTCCTAATCAGAAGGAAGCAGCTACCAAAGAATGACTATTGCTCTTCAGCTCCCCCTTAAGAACAATTTTGCAAACTCTAAGAGAGGGAGTTGCAAGAGCTTAGTATAGGGAAAGAGGGAAGATGAGTTACAGCTAGGGACTAGCAGACAACATGACCATGTGACTCCACCTGGAAACCCCCTGAGCAAAGGCTGCTACTAAGAAAGCTGGAAAGACCCCACCGAGGCCATGAAGTCCTATTTGGAACTACCCTTGGGTCAAGTGGAAGCCCTGGATAACTCTAAACAAGCCTCCACTTTGGTCCCAGGTAACTCCAAATGAAAGGCCTGATACTTAGTCCCCTGAGAGCTAACAGGTGAGGAATCATAAGGCAACCAATCAGAACAAGAAAGAGCTAG
>JAQZBX010090504.1:0-12504 GCA_029593785.1 Cabassous unicinctus
ATAGGAGTTTAACAATTAGAGCAGACTCACAGACTTAGAGTCTGGAAAATAGGTTGTCACGGTTAGAAAGGGAGCAAAGGGTGGTGAGCCGAAGATCAACATGGACAAAATCTATCTAAGGTGGAAGGAGTAAATTGGGCAGGATGTGTGAGAGTGGTGCAGTGATGAGATTGGGTTCAACAGTGCTGGAATGTGAGAAGGAGTAGTGTGGGAGGGATGGGTTGGACTATCCATGGAACACTGCGGAGGGCCAAAGAAGGATCAGGTGAAGTATGGGGATTTGTAAGTCTGTGGTTTAAATTATATTGGTGAGTATGTTCTTTGGCACATATTGCAGGGGGAGGGTTACTGGTACAGTTTGTCAGGGGTAGGGGAATATGCAGGATAGAGTGCACATGGGGCATGTTCCTATGGAATTTGAAAGTGTTCATCTTGTCATAATGTGTTATATCAATGGTTGGAGACCCACTCAATAAACAAGAAAATATTAAACTCCTGCCCTGGGGTGTTCTGCTGTGTTCTGAATTAGAGGAGAAAGAATCTCTCAAGAACACAAGCAGGGCTTAATAAAAGAAACCAGACAAATATGTCAAGCACTTAATATTATTGCATTTAACTATGAACTTTATTCTTCAAATATTGAAAGTTATTTGTTACCATAGGTTCCCAGGAGAGGGGGAGGGAAGAATAACATAGATAGAATGTACAGCATTTTTAGGGCTTTGTTATTATTCTGCATGATCTTACAATGGAGGATACAGGCCATTTTAAATTTTGTCAAAACCTATAAAAGTGTGTGGTGCAAAATGTAAACAATAATGCAAACCATTAGCCACGATTAAGAGCAATGCTTCAATATTTGTACATAAATTCTAACAAATTAACCATACACATGTAAAATATTATTAATAAGGAGTGTGGGAGAGGAGAAGAGAGTTGGGTATATGAGAATACTTTATCTTTTCTATGTGACTTTATTGTAACCCAGAGCTTCTTTTCAGATTAAGCAATAGAGTTAATACACTGGGGGAACATGTGGAAGAATTTGAACTGTACCTATAAGATTATAGATCTTATGGTGATGAAAGGCACAATAATTATTCATTTTATTTTACTTTTTATTTTAATTTTGTGTTTTATTCATGGTTATATTTTCTTATTATATTATTGTTTATTTTTTTCTTTGTTTTGGGGGAGGTTTTGCATCACAGAAGTGTCACATCTGTGGCAGGGGAGGATCACTGCTGTGGGGCATCGGTGATGGAGATGTGTGGGTGGGGTGCACCTTGGGCAAGCCTCTATGGCATATGAATATATTCAAGTGCTCATCAGATACTTTCTCAGTAATTGAAGATGCCCGCAATGACCAAAAGAATATTGATATCTTATCCTGGGAAGTCCTGCTACATTTTCTAATATAACAGCAAGTACACCCTGAATTTATGGACAGTGCCTAGTGAAGGTGGACTGACCATTATGCCAGGCCCTGGATATTGATGGTTAAACTCATGAACCTTCTCTTGTGAAATTGAAACTTATCCTAGTTTTACATATTGCCTAAGATTTACTACCTGAGCACCTTCTTGTTGCTCAAGTGTGGCCTGTCTCTAAGCCAAACTCAGCAGATAAATGCACTACCTTCCCCCCAGCATGGGACATGACTCTCAGGTATGAACCTCCCTGGCAACGAGTGATCCCACTGCCTTCTCACCTCCATGGTTTAAGATTATAAAGCAACATTTAATCTTATCAAGCATCCATTGTTGGTGATAGATCACTTTTGCTGATTTCAGGTTTCACTATCTCTGGCATTTTACTATCTGACTATTTTGTTTCTCAGAATAGTTTTGTTAGGATTTATTCTGTTTGAAACATGTTGTGCTTTCTGGGCATGTGCAACCATGTACTTCATAATATTTGGGAAATATTTGCCACTATTTCCTCAAACATTGCTTCTTCCTCTTTTCTCTTCTTCCTTGAGATGGTAATATTGTATATGTTTGTGTGTTTCATGCTGTCCTTCAATTCTCAGAGACCCTACTCATTTTTTCAAGTTATTTCCTCTATCTGTTTTTCTATCTGTATGATTTAAGATGTCCTGTTATCTAATTAGATAATTTTCCCTATGCCTGTTCAAATCTGCTCTGTGTGATTCTAGCCTATTGTTAATCTCTGCTATTATGCCTTTCATTACCATGAGTTCTGCTATTTTTCCATGTATATTATCAATTTCTTTTGTATGCCCACTTAATGTCTTCTTCATCTTAGTATTACTTTGCCAAATGAGTGCTGAGGCAAAGTACCAGAATTCTGTTGGCTTTTATAAAAGGTATTTACTTGGAGTAAAAGTCTACAGTCAAAAGCCATGGAAACTTCAACACAAGGTATCATAACAGGCACAGTCTCGCCTAACTCAGCTGCCATGTGTTGACGCAAGATGGTGACTAATCTCTGCTTGGTTTTTCAGGGCTTACTATATCAGTCTCTGGCATAGGGCTTGTTTATTCTGGGCCTTCATGCCTCTCTGTACTCTTTCACTGCAAACTATCAGGGGAATGGTTCATCACTCCACAGGGCCCAAGGATAAAACAAGCCAGAGCTCTGTCTCTCTTCTTGTGCATTCTTGTGTGAATGCCCATTTATATCAGCTGACCAAGGCTGTGGGGACTCAACCTGAATCATGCCCTACCGATGCAGTCATTTCAAAATCCTTAAATTGAAGTTATCAAATAGACTTAAAACCTTTGAATTTAATACAATCAAAAGGTATCAAATCCAGAGGAATAGATTAGTTTACAAACATAATCTTTTTCTTTGTGGAATTCATAAATAATTTTAAACTGCCACTTGCTCCTTGAATTGATTTAGGAGATTTGTTTGGAAATCTTTGATTTTTCTTCCAAATCCTTCATCACCTTCAACTTTTTAATTTGATCCTTTGACTGGGTCACATATGTCTGTTTCTTAGTATTTCTTGTAATGTTTTACTCATGTCTAGGCATCTAAATATCTTGATGAGATTACTCTGATGGCCATGTTCTCTCTCTTGCCTATGGATTTACTATAGTTTGGCTTTGTCTTTAGGCTCTTCTTTGTCCCTTATTTCAGCTTATTCTAAATATTTAGAATTGTTTTTGTTTATCTGAACCAGGGATACATAAAGTGTGTGGAGATCAACTCCAAAGAGCCAATTCCTCTGTGCTACTTCTCTCAGTCTCCCTGTTTTGCTCCTTCCTTGATGAGGTACCATTTTTCCCTGGACTCCTCAGTCCAAGCACCACTTTTTTTTCATCCCTCTGCATTCACCTGTGCCCATGTACACCTGACAAAGATTCCCTCACAAGCCACTCACGTCGTTTCCCCTAAGGTCTGCCTGAGGAGCCATCTGCACCACTTCCCTGTACCTGTTAGGGACTCTCTCTTGAGATGCCTGCATGACTTCCCCTGCTGCCTTCCCTGCACCTGGCAGGCCTCCCTCTGAAGCCACCCATGTAGCTTTCCCTGTGTCCCTGCTTCTTTCCTGGAAGTCAGAAACATCTCCATCATGGGCCACATATGGTGCTTCCACTGTCACTTTCCCTGTGTCCAGCAAGGCCTCTCTCACTAACCACCCATGCTGCTTCCCCTGCCACTTTTCTTGCACCTGGCATGACCTCCCTTACTAGGTGCCTGTACTACTTCCTCTGCACCCACACCACTTCCCCTGTGTCCAGTAAGCCTACTTTTCTTGTTGCCATTTCTGGAAGATGACTGTGCCCTACTGCTCTCTACTCCTCCATGTTGGATCATTCTCAATGTATTTTTGGGATAAAGGTTTTAAATCTGTTTTGTGTTGCACTGAAATTTGTTAATGTGTTAATAAATTTTTTATCAATTATGAAAGATTCTCAACAATTATCTCTTCAAATATTGTTTTTGCCATATTTTTTTCTTCTATCTCCTTCTGGGACTTCCTGAAAGTATTTCCAAAGAATTTCTCAGCTTGCCTCTCAGTTCCTTCTTCCTGGTTAGCCCCGAATCATGGCTTATCATTTTTTTATTTCCATCTTCTCCAGTATATTGACTCAGTAATTACACAGTGTATGGATCTGTAATACTTTTAAATTGTTTACATTATATTTTTTCTTCTTTATTTTTTATTGGCCTTCAGATGAAAGGTCTTTATGAATTAACCAATTTTCAATTAATAGAAATATAAGTGTTCACGTTGCCTTTCTATTTAATTATTTATCTTAAAGCTGTTGCCTGTGAAGCACATAGAGCTGATCCAACTTAGTTCACTGAAATAAACGATTCCATTACAAATATGCATTATGCTTTACTTTTTAAATTTTTTATTGATATAAAGTACTTATCACTAAATGTTTGCTATGGACAAGAATACAAATTGCAATAAGTATTCAATTATTGTATCTTACATCTTCCACATATCTGTAAAAGATATCCCCAGAAGTTATATTACCAAGATAAAGAGGATTTTTTAAAAATTGGTAATAGTAAAATTTTCACCGTAGATGTTATATACATTTGCATCCCAATAATGTGTGAGAATGTATTTTTTCCATCTTTTATCAACAGAAAACATTTTTTTCTAAAGTATTTTTATTCTTCCCAAACTAATTGATAAATATTGATTTCTCAGTGTAGTCTTAATATGCATGTGATATTGAACACCCCATATATCATAGAGTCATTTATGTTTTCTATTCTAAGAAATGTTACACTTTTTTTTTATTGAAATGTAGGGTGTATTTTTTCCTCTATTGTTGTTAGGAAAATTTATATATCAAGGTTCCCTGTGTCTGTTAATATAATTCCACATTATTGGAATTTTTATTTACATTTAAATTTCTTGAAAGTGATTAAAGCCATATAGAGGTGTTTAAAGTAGTGAAATTAATATGTCTTTAACAAATTATGAACTTTGTGTCACATTGTTAAAGAATTTTGTACTTTAAGGTTATATTTTTAATTTTCATATATATTTAATTCACAAAGAAAAGCAAAATAATGAGATATATCATAGAATGCGGAATTTGACTCTCAGTCCATTTGAAGTGACAAAAGGAGATTCTAGGCAATGAATCTTTTGGCGTGTGTAGAGAAATATTCTGGAGTGCTTCACTGATAAACTAGAGATCTAGTGTAATAACAACACTGGATATAGGGATTAGGTGATAGATACAAAGTTAGACATAATGTAACTTTTACAATATTTGAAAATGAATTTAGGATTGGAAAGTTTTGTGAATCCAGTAAGGAATCATTGGTTGGGAAAGAAAAGATCACATCTGTATTTTAAGAATATAATTTTGATGGCAATCTGCATGATATATTTTAAGTTTGAAATGATCTAGTGTCATGTAAAATACTTAGAGATATTAAATGAGTATAGGTAAAAATAATGGGAGTGTGAACTTGAGCAGTGAATAGAGACTAGGGTGGACTTTTCTAAGTCACTATTTTTCCTTAAAATCCTTTGAACCTTTACATAATCCCCTTCATAATGTGACTTAAAGTAAATAATTGTATCAGTACAATAGCAATAATTAAACTTTGCATAAATACAACATTATGATTTATTTGCATACTATTTCGTCCTATGTAAGTTCCTACTTAGAGTTTAAATGTCACAGCTGAGAAATTTCCTATTTTGATTTTATGTGTCATGTGGAGACACCCAATCATTTGTCTCCTTGACTCTAAGCTAATAGTTTCATCAGATACAAATCCCTTCTTTGAGGTCATTTATATATATAATTTTGTAAATTTCAGTGTAAAATAAATTGCCTATTATTCTAATATCCCAATGCAGGTCACTTAAACTCAACATTTTTGTTAAAATCATAAAAATCCTAAATCAAAGATTGGCCCTTCAAAAAGTTTTCATAAATGAATATTAAATGGGATTGAGTCCCAATATCTATTATAACCAACATATACATGCTATAAAGGAGAAGAACAGATAAGTGAAACTTGAAAACATCATATAAGCCTGATTATTTCATTTGGCATTTCAAATTCCACTATCTGTATTTTATACATAATGTTATATTTATATACCATGCATACTTACTTTTTTTCTACATTTCAATGGATGCTCTAAGGCTGTGCTGTCCAATATGGTAGAAACTGGTCACATGTGAATTTGCCACTTGAAATGTGTATCATCAAAAGTGAAAAATATTTTAAGTATAAATACACAAAGATTTTGAAGACTCAGAATGAAAAAACTTAACTAAGATATTAATTTATATCAGTTATATGCAGAAATAATATTTAAATAAAATAATATAAATATTATTTTAATAATAAAATATGTACAATCAGGGAAGCAGATGTGGCTCAACCAGTTGGGCACTCTCCTACCATATGGGAGGTTCCAGATTCGAATCCTGGTGCCTTCTAAAGAATACAAGCAAGCTTCTGCACCTCCCACAATGAGAGCTAGATGCTGCACCCTGCTGGAATGAGCATTTGATGCTGCAATGAGAGCCAAATGTCCGCACCTACCACAAGAGAGCTAGAAGTCACACTCCACCACAATGAGAGCTAGACACATGCACCTCACCAAATGAGAGCTAGATGCCCACACCACAAGAAGAGCTAGATTCCAATACCCTAGTAATGAGCAGATGCCTAAAGAAGAAGATGCCACAAGCCAGCTGACACCACAGCCCATGGGGAGCTGATGTGGCTCAGACCATTGGGCATTTGCCTCTCATGTGGGAGGTCCTGGGTTTGGTTCCATATGCCTGCTGGAGAAGACAAGTAGACAGAGAAGAGAACCATCTGGGGTGGATAAATTTAAAAAATTAAAGTAAAATAAAATTTAAAAAAAATATGTACAATCATATATGTAATATATTTTCTGCAACATATTTCAATAATTAATATGTAATTAATACCAATGTTGATATTGATAATGTTTATAATATTAATATTTAGAATTAAATAAATATATTCTTTGAATAAATATCCCTTTTCTTTTCCCTTTACTATTGTGAATACTAAAAAAAATTAATTAAATATAGAGCTCAAATTATCTACCTTTCTGACAACACTGCTTTAGGATGGTCTAATGAACATGAAAAGGAGGATAATGAGATAGTAGGGATGACAAAGACTATTATTTCTTTAAAGAGAATAACCCAAACACACTTTTCATGGCATCCAGCACTTCCTTATTCCTCAGGCTGTAAATAATGGGATTGAGCATGGGGGTGAGGATGGTGTAGAAGACTGCCAAAACCTTATCTTCCAAAGGTGAGCGAAGCTTCCTGGGCTTAAGATAGGTGTAGACAAAGGGCACATAGTAAAATGTCACTACAGTTAAATGTGTTGAACAGGTGATGAAAGCCTTTTTTCTTCCCTCTTTTGAGTGCATGTGGTTGACAGCAAAAAGGACCCAGCCATAAGAAGCAGTGATGCCAAGGAAATGAAGGAGGACAAAGAGGCTTGTGCTCACAAAAACCACGTACTCATAGACCCAAGAGTCCATACATGCAAGAGGAAGCAAGGATGGAACACCACAAAAGAAGTGATTAATGACCCTGGATTGGCAGTAAGGGATGTGGAGGGCATAGGCTGTGTGTGCCAAGGAGTTGATGGACCCCAAGATCCAAGATCCTATGATCATCTGGACACACATCCTTTTACTCATATGGATGTGATAGTGAAAGGGGTGACAAATGGCCATGTAACGGTCATAGGCCATAGAAGCCAGCAGTTAACCTTTGGAACCTGCAATTGTCAAGATAAAGAAGCTTTGCACACCACATCCAAGAAAGGAGATGCTTTTCTGGCTAGAAAGGAAGTTGAATGCCATCTTGGGGACGGTACTGGAGATGTACGTCAGGTCCATGAGAGAAAGCTGGCTCAGTAGAAAGTACATAGGTGTATGGAGATGGGGATCCAAACGTATGAGGTAAATCATGGTTGAGTTGCCCACAATGCAAGAAAGAATATGAGAATGATCAGGGTCCGGAGAAGTAGGCCAGTTTGTGTTTGGGGAAACAAGCCCAACAAAATGAAGTCATTTGAAGTTTGAGTCCATTTCTCCATGAAAACTTACTGCTTTAACATTCCATGAAGTGAAAACAAATAAACAAACCAAAAAAAAAAAAAAAAAGTAAAAACATGAAACAAAATGAAGCAAGAGCATTAAAAAATAACTAACATATTTAAAGCTTTTTTGCAACCAAGTGTGCTTCTTGCACTTCAGCTTCTGTTGAATCGGTTGAAATATTTGAATTGCACATCCGCCTTCGCATTTTTCTCTAGTAAAATTAGAAATCAATAAATATACGTGTGGTTTTCTAATTATAAAATTCCACATTATAAGCTGCAAAGATAAATAAGATGACAGCAACATTCGCCTCCCTAGAACATTGCCTGCTCAGATTTATCACTTAAAATTTATCATCCAGTCACAAGAACTGGAAAATGCAGCAATCACCTGTATTCCCCTAATGTGTATAATTTAACACAAATATTCACAATGTTAACTGACATGTCACTCAGAAATTTCCTGTATGCTTAAATTTTAAGTCCTCTATCACTTAACCCACTTCCAAATCTCAAATTTATGATATATCTCCAAATGCCTCTAAATTACTTCTTGTGTTCTTTATATTTTATTTTTTCCTAAAAATGTATCCATCATTCAAAAGCACTCTCCTTGAATTTACCCTAAGAGATCGATCTTATTTACAAAACAACATTTAAATATTCTCTCTTCCATGAGGTTTCTATTTTCTGAATCCAAATGAAATGCCAAAGATGTACTGCAGTAATAATAAGGGGTTATGAAAAAAATTGGCTAAATGTGTGCTATGGATCATAGTTAGTGGTAATATTCTGATGAGATTATCTCATTGTGTGTAATAAATATTCCATAATGTTGTGGTTTGCTGGTTAACGGTTGTATGGGAATTCTACACATGTGCATGAATGTTTTGTAAGTTCACAATTTCTATAATAAAAATACATTTAAAAATATAAAAAAATCAAATGCACAGATTTTCCCTATTAATTATCTGATAATGGATATATAGCAGTAATAGAGATACAACAACTAATAAATTGCACTATTTGAGGTAACAAATTATTTGAAGTATTCTTCTTATTATCTTATTTATTAAAATATCCCCCATAATGTATATTTATGCATTTATGTATTAGTTTATCTCATATTAAAAGAGGTATTCAGAGATAGGAAGAATAACTTTCTTAAATATAAATAGTGATAAAATGAAACTTTAAAACTGTGTGGCTTCTTCAAATTTCTATTTTTTCCAGTGTTCTGAGTTTCCTAGTTTTTCGGTAAATGATTTATTCTGTGCAAAATACATAATTCATATCACATTAAATTGTACAAACATTCTAATTTTACAATTTATCAAGGTTTAGTCCTTATTTCCGACTAAGTTAAAGCATATTGGGATTAAAGGACATTTATTTTCTCCTACTATAATTTAGTATAAAAACAATAAATGTCAGCAGTGTCAAGCAGTTGCAGGGCTGTTGAAGTAGAAAGGCAAGTATATGGCAGAGGTTTCTCGATTCCAATTTCATTTATGGCTTACCTTTGTTTGTATAGTACCCCTTCAGATTTCATTGTTTAGAAAACATTAAAATTAATCATTGGGAAAAATATATCAAGAAGAGATAAAAATGAAGAAAGTTTCTTTTCTGGAAAACTTTTCTAGTTTTTATGCCCAAGACTTTTCTTGAGAATTTTTATTCATAACTTAGCTTTCTTCAAACCACTTTTTTTTATGTTACTTGTATTTTGGCAATTCATTCATTTCTCTACTAAGTCTCCCAAGCATTCATAAACTGTGACTGTGGCATTTCTTGTATTTCTGCCATATGTTGTATCTTTTATTTCCCATTACCCAATCTCTGTGTAGTAGTTCCTGCTCTTCTTGTGTCCTCTCTGAATGAGACACCTGATGTCATATATGACCTAGGATATTAAATTGCATAATAATTTTAGATTACTGATTTTAAACAGTACAGATCAATGATTCGTGTTTTCTGAAATTTTTTACATTCAGTAAATTAAAATAAACTGCTACTTCATATAACTTTGGTAAGCATGAAAACAAGTGTGAAATAAAGCTGTGGTAGAAAATTGGGAACTCATTTTTATAGCTGTCTCATTGCCAAATTATAATAATGAAAAGTGCATAATCAGAGAGCAGAGCAAGTATATTTTTATATGAGGACACTATAGGGGATCATGACTCAGTTTTCTATAAAAGTTTCAGAATTAAAAACTAGGATGTAAGAGATAAGATCATCATCATGAAATATTCATGTATGCAAAATTTTCACTTGATAAGAGGTTCCTATCAAGTGCCTATTATATACTATTTTTATTAAGTACTGAGATTCATTGGTGATTGAAACATACCAGCCTATACAATCAAGGAGTTAAAATTTAGTAGTTAATAAACACAACAAACCAATAAACTCATACAAGGAAAATAAATACAACAAACCAATAAACTCAAACAAGGAATCAAATATAAAATGGTAATTGATATTGTGATGAAGAATAATTAGGATAAAGGGATTAAAGAGACTTTGCTTTCACATACAGAATAGTATTGAAAAATCTTCTATGAAGAATTGGTATTTCAGAAGGTCTGGTTAAACAATATTCTATCCAGAGAAAATAGCAAGTGCAAAGCCCTATACTGAGAACACATATATTTCTATGAAGTACTGGAACATAGTGTTTCTGAATCTTATAGGATGCAAGGGGGAAACTGGAATGATATGAGAGTCTTTTGTTTAGGAAATGTCATGCTATGATATGGACTTAGATTTTGTTCCATGAGATGAGAAGCCTTTGAATGTGGAAGAATCTAACGCAGGGGTTGCATATTTCAGGCTTATATTCCAGAGGGAAAAAAAATAAACAGGCCAAACACCGAATAAACAGAGGAATCTCTAAGATTACATAAATCATAGACCCATGGTATTGAAGGGGGACAGACATTTCTACTTTCATTCTCTGTTGTTCAGAATGTAATATTGATTGTTCAATGAAACTTAAAATAGTTAATATGTTTTTTAAATTGAAAAATGAAATGACATCAAACTGGAAAATATCATTACTATGAGGATCCTGTAAATCAGGGATTTGAAGCTTTTAAGTTATGGGGCATGAGAGTTACTTTAGAGCTTTAGGTTAATTTTCATTGACTTCCATCAGCATTCTTTATTGTTTAGGTGGTCATATATAATGCACTGGGATTACATGAAGCATGGCCCCTTATTACATTATAACTTGGAGAATGTGTCCCTGTGGCCCGAGGTGGACTTACAATGAGACCCTCCTGATCTTCATAAGAGGTTTATGGCTGAAATTTATTGTTAAAGTAAAACAATCAATTTAGAAGACAAGATATATGTAAGTTGCCCAATTGCAAGGTCCTGCAATTATTTTGCAAAAGGTAGAGATAATGTGCACTTTTTTAAAAGTCTCACAATCAAAATTCAATAAGCAAATTGACTTTCTCTGTGCCTCAGCTAACTCAAACTCAAAAACTTCCTAGGAGAGATGTGAAGATGGAATTATGTGAGCTCTGTGAATTCCAAATATAGTAGGCCTTCAGTAATAATTGATTTCCTTTGTCTATTATTACATTAGTTTAGCTGATAATGGGCCTCAGGCCAAGACAAATTGGTCACTCTTGACTTTTCAAATTTGATATGGAGCTGCCTATTCCTGATATAATAAAAACAAGTTTTCTGATGAGAGAAACACTCCATCTCCAAATTAGCCACCTAAGATTAAAGCTAACCCAAATTAACAGAATTCAATAGTATTACCATGACTCACCTTGTCCAAAGTGTTTGAGTTTGTATTTGAATAAGTAGCTTTATGACACCATATTCTGTGAATTGTCCATTGAATTATTTAAAATTTAAGCACCAAAGTGTCCTCACATAGCCACACAACTACCCTATGAGATCATGTTACTAATCAACATGCCCTGCATCAAACCAACACCTTCTGTCTAAAATGAGAACCTCTTCATTATAAGCCAAAATTTAGGAGAAGGAAATTCCCACAAAGCACTTCATAGCATGCAGTCCTCATAGTTCCTATTGCTCATCAGTCTCTTTAACATGAAACTTATGAACACATCAAGGGACCTGTTGTTTAGAATGTGTTGGAAACAGAAAACATCTTCACTTTCTCTCATGAAGTATTTTATGTTTATATATGTATTGATTAATCCCAGGTTCCTCTCCTATTAATTTCTTCCAATGAAAGCAGAATAAGTCATATCATGCCTAATCTAACAAAACTGCCTCAGTTTCTACTGTTGAAGGGAGAAGAATTATTCACTAACTTTGAAGGGCAGAACCTTACATGTTCAAGACTTATATATTCCATTTTCTTCTATAATTGCTCCCTATTGTCCAAGTCCATGGGGGGGCAAAACCCTGGTCATTTCACTAGAATTTTCTTATTTGTAGATT
>JAQZBX010090505.1:0-12504 GCA_029593785.1 Cabassous unicinctus
CATAACCCTAATAGCAAAACCACATAAAGATACTACAAAAAAGAAAATTACAGACCAATGTCTCTAATGAATATAAACACAAAAATCCTCAACAAAATACTTGGAAAGAAAATCCAAAAGCACATTAAAAGAATTATATACCACTATCTAGTGGGTTTTATGCCAGGCATGCAAGGGTGGTTCAACACAAGAAAATCAATTAGTGTAATAAACCACATTGATAATTGAAGAAGAAAAACCACATGATCCTTTGCCAAATGCAGAAAAGGCATTTGACAAAATACAGCAGCCTTTCTTGATAAAAAAAACACTCCAAAAGACAGGAATAGAAGGAAGCTTTCTCAATATGGTGAAGTGCGTATATAAAAGACCTACAGCTATCATTTTACTCAATGGTGAAAGACTGAAAGCTTCCCTGCTGAGATGAGGAAAAACACAAGGATGCCCACTGTCACCATTATTATTCAATATTGTGCTAGAAGTTCTAGCTAGAGCAATTAGGCTAGACAAAAAATAAAAGGCTTGATCATGTAAGTTTCAAATGCCATCTAGGAAATGGCCAATCCCACTTTCTACAGCGGTGGTTATGCCTAGGAAGATAGGAGAGGTATGAGGAGAAATTCTGCCCTAGACATGAACTCACAAAGACAATATAGTCAACAATAAGATAAGTATATGTCAAGCAAAATAAAGACAATAGTTAAGAGAGCCATTCTTTCATCTTATAGGTAATACATTAATTACTTAGAAAAATGAATTAAGTTTACAAAGACTTTTAACATGTTCAATATCCTTCTGCATATGATCTAGAATAGAAGAGATATATTCATTGGGTATATAGATACAAAATGTAATACTAACCAATGCACAAGTTACTCTTTCAGCTTCAGTTAATAGATCTAAGCTCCAGGTTTGCAATACCATTCATGTTGTCTCACCATGGGAGCAGGCCATGATGCCAATTGTGTCTGTTCAGGTTCTACTCACATTACTCTGGTAATTATTGATCTACTTGGTATATCCTTCACACAGCCAGCATCCTGAAGCATGATTGACCTTAGAGAGAGGCTCCAGTGTTTCACCACCCTGCTGCATAGCATCCTTTAGTACTATGAAACAGAGCCAATCTGGAGGAAATGACCAATGTAAATCTGGCAATATCAAGCCATTTCTGGCTGCAGCAGGAGTCCAAAACTGCAACACACTTTCCATGCACTTCAGGAGCCATGTCTAGAGAAGTGGTAGATCCTTTTATTATTTTGAGGTTTGTAGCTATGAATTTCCCTCTCATTACAGGTTTTGCTGCATCCCATAGGTTTTGATACATTGTGTTGTTATTTTCATTCATTTCAAGGTAGTTACTGATTTCTTTTGCAATTTCCTCCTTGACCCACTGATTGTCTAAGAGTGTCTTGTTTAACTTCCATATCTTTGTGCCTAATCTGGTTCTCTGCCTCTTACTGATTTCCAGCTTCATTCCATTGTGGTCAGAGACAGTACTTTGTATAATTTCAATCTTTCTGAATTCATTGAGGTTGTTCTGTGACCTGGCATGTGGTCTATCCTGGAGAATGATCCATGTACACTTGAGAAGAATGTATAACCTGCTGTATTTTGGTGTAATGTTCTGTATATGTCTATTAGGTCCAGGTCCTATAATGTATTATTAAGGGTCTTTGTTTCTTTAATGATCCTATGTTGAGATATTCTGTCTAATGTTGATAATGGTGTATTAAAGTACCCCACTATAATTGTAGAGGCATCTATTTCTTCACTTAGTTTTTCAAATATTTCCCTCATGTATTTTGAGGCACCCTAGTTAGGTGCATAAATGTTTATGATTGTTCTTTCCTCTTGAAAGATTGCCTCTTTTATTACATAGTTGCATTCTTTGTCTCTTTCGATAATTTTGCATTTAAAGTCTATTTTGTCCAATATTACTCTAGCTCCTCTCACCCCTTTTTGGTTATTGTTTGCATCTAAAATTCTTTTCCAACCATTCACTTTCATCCTCCTTGCATCCCTGAGACTAAAGTGATTTTCTTGTTGACAGCATATAGGTGGGTCATATTTCCTTATCCACTCTGCCAATCTGTGTCTCTTGATTGGAGAGTTTAATCCATTAACGTTCAATGTTATTACTGTCGAGGAATTACTTACATTAACCATATTTTCTTCAGGTTTATTTATGCCATATATTTTTTCTCTTTCTTTTTCTCTTTTTAGTTATTCTTACACTCTTGTCCAACTCTATCTCTCCTGTTTTTCCCTTCAACCTGCAGAACTCCCTTCAGGTTTTCTTGAAGGGCAAGTTTCTTATTGAAAAACTCTCTTAATTTCTGTTTATCAGTGAATATTTTGAACACTCCTTTATTTTTGCATGCCAGCTTTGCTGGATAGAGAATTCTTGGCTAGAATATTTGTTTTTTCATTTTATGACCTTAACTATGTTGTACAACTGCCTTCTTGCCTCCATGGTTTCAGATGAGAAATCAGCACTTAATCTTATTGAACTTCCCTTGTATGTGATAGATTTCTTTTCTCTTACTGCTTTCAGAATTCTCTTTGTCTTTAGCATTAGACAATTTGACAAGTATATTTCTGGGGGTAGGCCTGTTAAGATTAATATTGTTTGAGGTGTGTTGCACTTCCTGGACATGTATGTACATGTTCCTCAATAGAGGTGGGAAATTTTCAGCCATTATTTTCTCCAACACTCCTTCTGCCTCCTTTCCCTTCTCTTCTCCTCTGGGATGCCTATAATGCATATGTTTATGCATTTCATGTTGTCATTCAAATCCCTTAGTCCCTGCTGAATTTTTTCTATCTTTTTATCTATCTGTTCTACTACCTGTGTGATTTCAGCTGTACTGTCTTCCACATGGCTGATTCTTTCCTTTGCCTGATAAAATCTGTTGTTATGTGCTTCCAGTGTATTTTTCATTTCTTCCATTGTGCCATTCATCAACATCATATCTGTTATCTTTTTATGTATGTTTACAATTTCTTCAGTATGTTCTCCCAGTATCTCCTTAATATCATTAATTTCTTCCTTCATTTCATTAAGTTGATTCATGATATATATATTTTTATATCTCTGATTAGGTTTTCCATGTTCTGCATCTCCTCCTGTTTCTTTGTTTTTTCATTAGACTGTGCGATGTCTTCCTGTTTCTAAATATGGTTTGTAATTTTTTGTTGGTGTCTAGATATGTTTATCTTGATGTGTTTATTAAGTTGGTTAACTTCTCTTTCTACTCTTAAGTTTATTTTTTTGTTTGTTTTTGTGTGTGTGGTAAGGTTTTATTTTGACACTTCTTTCCTCTTATTCTATTTCCTTGCTGTTGTTTATATTCACTTGAAAAGAAATTAGGACCAGAGCAAAAGAAAGAGATAGGAAGAGAAAAAATTAATAGTAATAATAATACAAAAGTAGAAGAGGAACTGTACAAGAGCTAGGAAATTAAATAATTAACATGAGTAAAAAAATCATAAGAAGTGCAGAGGAATAAGAATAAAAAGTGGAGTTTTAAAATTGAAACAAGAAACAAAATAGATTAAAAAAATATATTGAATGAATTAAAAGGCAAGAATAATGAGAAGATTGGAAAAGAAAAATGAAAAAAATGAAAAAAGTAAAAAAAACAGATCCACGAAAACCTAAAACAAAAAAACGTCTATATGTTCTCTGTCAAAAGGCATCAGCTGGATGCCTGATAACCCAGTGGATCACTCTCTGTACAACTTCTCTAAGGAGACCTGGGAATTGAACCAGGGATCTCATTTGCAACATGGCTATTCTTCCACTGAGTTAAACTATCCCCTTAAGTCAATTAGGCTTCAGAAAGCTACATGCCCCCTTTCCCTCAGGCGTTTTAGACTTCTACAGTTTGCTAGAGACTTGCTGATTAGGCGACTGTCCCTGTCCCCTCTTTAATCTGGTTACTCTCTTTCCCCAGGTGGCTGGGTGTGGCAGCTTGGACCCTCTCCTTATCAGGTCCACAAAAACCTAAAACAAAAAGTCTTCGAAGATTCAAAGGTGGCTCAGCTGGCCAAACTCACCATAAAGAAACCACTTTCCACTCTCTGTCTGAACCCCCTCCCTCCCAGGTAATGTCCTCTCCCAGTCCATTGGCAGCAGTGACCCAGGGGTTCCACCGAGATTACTTGCCCTGAAGGTGAGTTATATAATGCCATTTCCAATCTCAGAAGTGAGCATCTCAAGGTTTTCCTTTGGCTCTTTATCTTTCCAGTACCCTCCTAGATGACTCAGAACACCTTCCAATTCTATATATATCCAAAGCAGCTCCTTTAGATAAGTCTCTGCCTTTTCTCCACTTTTTTAATGAAAGAGTCAGACTCTGCTTACCTACTTTGGGATCATTTTCATGGAAGTCCATAATTGAGTCTTCCAAAGTTCATTCCACTGTTCTATCCATCCAGCTGCTTCAGGATGATGGTGAACATGGTAAGAACAGTGAATTCCATAAGCATTTGTGCAATCCTGCATTTCATTTGCTGTGAAGTGGCTTCCTTGATCAGAAGTAATGGTATGTTCATTACCATGACAGTGGATAAGGCATTCTCTAAGTCTATGGGTGATAGTTTTTGTGGAACCATTGTGTGCATGGAAGGCAAACCCATATCTAGAGTATGTGTTTATTCTTGTTAGAGCAAATTGCTACCCCTTCTATGATGGAAGTGGTCCAATGTAATCAACCTGCCACCAGATAGCAGGCTGATAACCTCAGGGAATGGTGCAATATTGGGTACTGAGTGTTGGTTTCTGCTGCTGGCAGATTGGGCACTCAGCTGTGGCTGAAGCCAGGTTAGACTTGATGAGTGAAAGTTCATGTGACTGAGCCTATGAATAACCTCTATCCCTACCACCGTGGCCACTTTGTTCGTGATTCCATTGAGCAATGACAGGAGTAGTTGGGTTAAGAGGCTGACGGCTATCCACAGAACAGGTCATCTTATCCATTTGAGTATTAAAATCTTGCTCTGCTGAAGTCACCTTCTAGTGAGCATTCATGTGAGACAGGAATATCTTCATGTTTTTTGCCCACTCAGAAATGTCTATCCACATAACACTTCCCCAAACCTCTTTGTCATCAATTTTCTAATCATGTTCCTTCCAAGCCCCTGAATTACTATCCAGCAAAACCACTGGCAGGAGCCCATGAATCAGTATACAAATACACCTCAGGGCATTTCTCCTTCCATGCAAAATATACAATTAGGGCACTGCCTGAAGTTACAGCCAATGGGAGTATTTCTCTTCACCACTGTCCTTCAGGGATGTAACATAAAGAATCTGCAGTGCTGCAGTTGTCCACTTTTGGGTGGTACCTGTATAACATGCAGAAACATCTATAAATCACGTCCAAGTTTTTTCTTCCTCAGTCAACTGGTTGTAAGGAACTCCCCAAAAGCCATAGCTGTGGGCTGGGAGAGAGAACATAATGTGACAGAAGTGGTCGGCCCTTTCTTCATGTAATTTTTTCACACCATTCTGGACCTGCTTGAGCCCTATCTCCTTTATATCACTTCCATTTTATGATGGAGTGCTGTTGTGCATGCCCAACTTTATTGATTGATTGAGTGAACAACAGCCAGTTCATGAGAGGCAACTCATGTCTCATGGTAACTTGGTGGCCCATGGTTAAGTAGTCAGTCTGAACTAAAGCCCAGTAGCAGGCCAAAGATGTTTCTCAAAAGAAGAGTAGTTATGTATAGAGGAAGGCTAGGCTTTGCTGAAAATCCTAAGGATCTACCTTGAGATTCTTTTATTGGGGCCTACCAAAGTCTCCAGTCAGCATTTCTATGTTTTTAAAGTAACTTTAGATTACATAAATGTTACATAAAAAATATACCCCACCTCCTCCCCCCTCACAGTGTTCCCCATTAACATCTTTCATTAGTGTGGTATATTTGTTACAGTTGATGAACACATATTTAAGCATTGCTAATAACCATGGCCTATAGTTTACATTATGAATTACACTGCACCACAAAATTTTATAGGTTTTGACAAAATGTACAATGCTCCACATTATATCTATTCTTTCCTTTCCATCTCCTCAGAACCTCTGGAGACCACTGCCTTTATATCAATGTTAAAAGTCTTTTCATTACTAGAATAATGATAAGGCAATCATTATTTTTTAGTCAATAGTTACATCCCCTGTTTTGTTTGTTCATTCTTCAGTCTTGAGGATTTTGGGATGGTGATGTCCATTCTGCTTCCAATTGAGAGAGGACTTAGATTCCATTGGACAGATGGATAGAACTGTCTTGCTCACAGTGTTAAGTATTCTCTATTTTGGGGGGAATGGCTGTAATCCATCATCATATTTTTCTTAGTTGTCCTGGGTGAGTCCAATTGACTGGAAAGGTGTTGGCTGCAACTCTGCTGAGATTCAAGGCAAAACTGACATATGAACAGCGAGAAGATTAAAGTCTCTGGGGCATATATTCAATGGGTAGAGTGTTATTTATAGGTTCAAATAAAAAGGGTATAAGAACCACATGTAGGATAATTATAAATGAGTCCCACTCTGATACATTGCGGGGATAAGTTATATATTCGAAGGAAAGGCCCACTGACAGTGTGACAAATTCCTGGGGAAGTCTGTCCTCCCTAGATCTTCCAGATGTCTCTAGAGCCCTCATGAGCCCTCCCTGTTTGAGTAATTTTTTCCCCTCTTTTTCTTTATTTATTTTTTAAAAGATGCTTAGATTACATAAATGTTACACAAAAATTATAGGGATTCCCATGTTCCCCACCTCCCACACCTCCTACAGCCTCCAACATAAACATCTTTCATTAGTGTGGCAAATTGCCTGCAATGGATATGCACATCCTGAGGCTTTGCCACTAAGCATGGACCAGAGTTCATATTGTAGACCACACTCTCTACCACATGTTATATGCTGTTGTAAAATGGCTTATATCTGTTGTTGCAATGTCACTCAGGATAATTCCCAAATCCCAAAAAAGCCCCTGTATTACAATTGCTTTTCCCTCTCTCTGCCCCCAAAGCATCCAGTGGCCACTGGCTCCACATTAATGTTGTAACTTCTTCCATTGCTTGAATCACAATATGTCTATAGCAGAATACCAGTACATCCACTCTAGTCCATAGCTCTTCCCCCAATCCTGAGGAGTCTGGGATGGTGGTGTCCACTCCACCTCCAAGTGAGAGGGGGCTTATATCCCATGAATAAGATGGATGGGATTATACTGCCTGCAGCTGCAGATTCTCCCCATTCCCAGGGATGGTCATTGTCCATCATCATCTCCCCGCCAGCTGTCTTGGGTGAGTCCATTGAGCTGTAGAGCAGGAGTTGCAGCTCCACCGAGATTCCGGGCCCAGATGGCACATGGGCAGGCCAAAGTCTCCAGTCTCTGGAAGTACACCTACAAACTTCAGAAACACATATAGGTTTGAATAGAAGGGACTGACGGACTGTGTGCAGGGAGGACTTATTTGAGTCCAACTCTGTCACTCTCAGGAGCACAGATTCCAAAGTAAAGTGCACTGATAAGGAATCAATCTCTGGAGCTATCCACCCTTATATAAGACCTGGGTGTCTCCAGAGCCCTCAGGAGCCCCTCTATTTGGGGTGATATCCACTTTGGTGTTCTGTGAGATCCTACTGATGTGTGCATAAGTGTTACCTCTGGGATGATCTCCCGATTCACTTTGAAGTCTCTTAGCCATATGAACTCATTTGTCTTTACCTTTCCCCCTTTTATTCAAGGTCTTTTTCCAGTTGCAGTGCTAGTTGGTGCTTGGTAGCAATCTCATGGTGCCAGGGAGGCTCATCCTCTGGAGTCATGTCCCATGCTGGAAGGAAGGTAATGCATTCATATGCTGAGTTTGGCTTAGAAAGAGGTCACATTTGATCAACAAGGAGGCTCTGCTTGAGTACTTTTTACTCTGACAGTCAATGAGATCTTATGACTCCTGGGGATGAACCTCCCTGCACCAAGGGATTATTAACAAGTGCCAACTAGTGATGTTTTTGGAAAAATTCCTAGACCAAAAGGGAGAAATATATGCCCCAGAGACTTTAATTTTCTGGCTGTTTATATATCAGTTTTGCCTTGAATCTCAGCAGAGCTGCAGCCAACAAATCTTCCTGAGACACGCATAAGCATAACCTCTGGAATGACCTCCTGACTCACTTTGAAATCTCTTAAACATAAAAACTCATTTGTAGTTAATATTTCTCCTCTATTAATAACATTATACTTGTGGGTGGCATATTTGTTACAATTGATGTACAAATTTTGAAGCATTGCTACTAACCATGGTAAATGATTTACATTATGGCTTACATTTTGGACCATACACTTTTATAAATTTTGTTGAAATTTAACATGGCCTGTATTCATCATTGCAAGATCATGTACAACCGTTCCAAGACACCAAAAAATGTCCCATGTTCCATCTTCTCTATTCCTACCTTATCCTCCCCTCAGGACCTATGGCAACCACCAAGTTTCATTCCTTGAAAAACAAGATTCATAGTTATTTGCAACAGCATTAAGTTGCCCATTTTTTAACATTTATTGAAGTATATCACTCATTCATGAACATACATAAACAATAAACAATAAACAATAGTTGTGAACTTACAAAATAAACATACATAACATCATACAGGACTCTCATAATTCACTCTACCAACAATAATGTGCATTATTGTTAAACATTTTTAACTAATAATTAAAGAACTTCCTCAAAATATTGCTACTAACCAAAGTAATTCCCCAAACCCACTTTATTATTATTATTTTTATATCATTTATACATGAACATACATAAACAATAAGTGTATAGTAAAAGTTGTGAACTTACAAATCAAACATTCATAACATCATAGAGGGGTTCCATACATCAACCCTCCACCAACACCTTGCATTGCCATGAGATATTTGTTACAAATTATGAAAGAATATTGTCAAATCTAATTATAGTTCTTATCTTACATTTGGTGTATTGTTCCCCCAATCCACTCTATTATTATTTTTTAAATATATTTTTATGACAGAAGTTGTAAACTTACAAAACAATCATGCACATGTGGAGAATTCCCAAGGAACACCCCTCCATCAACACACCACACCCTGGTGGAACATTTGTTACAGATTATAAGATAATATTATCTGATAATTACCAGGTCCACAGCGTACATTTGGCACACATTTTCAATAATCCCCCATTATCAACACAGTACATCTTTGGCATAGATGCAAGAATATTACCTTATTACTCTTAACCACAGCCCATAGATCACTCCAGTTGTATTTTTCCCATGCTTCTCCACATTCCTACCACCCTGCAACAGTGATGTACATCTGCTCTAGCTTGCAAAGGACATTCTTGCATCTGTACAATCAACCACTGTGGCCGTTTGGCAATTTGATGTAATTATGAATTCCAAAAATATATTTCCTTTTTAAGATGTTTGATCATGCTTGTAAACTGATCTATTAATCTGGGCATGATTGAGTTATGATTAGGGCGTTGACTGGCCACATCAGTAGGGCATTGAGCCCCATCCCTTGGTGGGTGGGGAATTGAATATAAAAGGCAAGGCAAAGGACAGAGTTGAAGCAGTTTTTGAGAAGCAGTTTTGATGTTGGAAAGAAGGCCCCAGGAGAAGAGAAGTGAGCTGTTCACCTGATAATCTAGAGCTGACCTTGTGGAGGAAACAGGAGCTAAGCCTGGAGAGAAATGCAGCCCCAGGAAGAGAGGAACCCCAGAAGCCTGAACCCTGGCAAATGTAGGCAGCTGTCTTGCTCTAACACGTGTCAATGGACTGTGGTGAGAGAAGAAACTTAACGCTTTATGGCCTGGTATCTGTGGACTTCTACCTCAAATAAATACCCTTTATAAAGACCAACCCATTTTTGGTATATCACATTAGCACCCCTTTGGCTGACTAATACAACCACTATTCTCATCAACCGCTGGATTTACCGTGCTATTCAGCCCTTAGATTATTCTCTAACTTTCTGTCAATAGACATTTATATCCCTAGACTGCCATTTTCAGCCATATCCCCATTTGTAAACTAGCTGTTATTCACTATAATGTGTTACCATCAACTCTATACATTTCCACACTTTTACAGTAAAGCTAATTAAAACTTCTACATACATTAAATATCAGTAGGCCTTCTCAGCCCTCCTCTTATCTCCTTTAAGAATCCACCAACTACCACCAGGTCTTGAAGATATTTTCCTACATTTTCTTCCAGAAGCTTTATGGTTCTTGCTTTTATATTTAGATTTTTTATTCACTTTGTGTTAGTTTTTGTATAAGGTGTGAAATAGGGGTCTTCTTTCCTACTTTTGCTATGGATATCCAGTTTTCTCAGCACCATTTGTTGAATGGACTGTTCTGCCTGAACTGGGTGGTTTTGACAGGCTAGTCAAAAATCACTTGACCATAGCTGTGAAGGTCTGTTTTTTAACCATCAATTTGGTTCCATTGATCTATGTGCCTGTCTTTATGCCAGTGCCATGCAGTTTTTACCACTGTAGCTAGGTAATATGACTTAAAGTACAGAAATAAAAGTTTTCCAACTTCGCATTTCCTTTTTAAGATGTTTGGCTATTCAGGACTCCTTACCCTTCCAAACAAATTTTATAATCATGTTTTCCACTTATTTAAAAATGCTGGTGTAGTTTGTATTGGGATTGTGTTGAATCTGTATATCAATTTGAGTAGAATTCATATCTTAATGATATATAGTCTTCCAATCCATGAGCATGGAATGTTCTTCCAATTATTTAGGTCTTTTTTAAAATTTCTTTTAACAATAATTTGTAGTTTTCTGAATACAAGTCCTTTACATCATTGGTTAAGTTTATTCCTGAATATTTGTATTTTATATGACATATTTTATTTTCACAACTATATTGACACTTTTAGTTACTTTTATTGATAATAATATTCATTGCTAGATTCTCTTCCAGGCCTCTGTCTCCTGTCTTTTCTTTTCAGGCTGTAGCACACCCTTTAGTATTTCCTTCAAAGAAGTTCTCTTGGTTACAAAGTCTCTCAGTTTCTGTTTATCTGTGAATGTTCTAAATTTGCCTTCATTTTTGAAAGACAATCTTGTGGGATATAAGATTCTTGGCTGGAAGTTTTTCTCTTGCAGTAACTTGAAATTATGATACTACTGTCTTGCCTCCATGGTTTCTGGTGAGAAAATCAGCACTCAGTCTTATTGGGTATCTCTTAAATGTTATGCATTGCTTTTCTTTTGCTGCTCTCAGAATTTTCTCTTTGGGAAGCAGGTGTGGCTCAATGGATAGAGCTCCCGTTTACCATATGGGAGGCCCTGGGTTCGCTTCCCGGGGCCTCCTTGAGAAGGCAGGCCAGCCGTCCCGCGCGGCGCGGTAGGCTGATGCAGCAAGACCTCACAGCAGGAAGCGGGTGTGGCTCAATCGATAGAGCCCCCATTTACCATGCAGGAGGCCCCGGGTTCACTTCCCAGGGCCTCCTTGTGAGAGCAGGCCAGCCCGCACGGTGCGGTGGGCTGATGCAGCAGGACCTCACAGCAAGGGGGAGATAAGCAGACACGGAAGAAACACACAGCGAATGGACACAGTAAAACACAAGCAGCAAGGGGGGGATAAATAAATAAATAAATAAATAAATCTTAAAAAAAAAAAAAGAATTTTCTCTTTGTCTTGGCATTTGACATTCTGATTAGTATGTGTCTTAGAGTTGGTCTATTTGGAATTTTTGGATGGGAGTACATCGTGCTTCTTGGACATGGATATCTCTGTCCTTCAATAGGGGTGGGAAATTTTCTACGATTATTTCTTCCTATATTCCTTCTGACCCTTTCCCCTTCTCTTCTCCTTCTGTGACACCCATGACACATATGTTTACACATCTCTTGCTGTCATTTACTTCCCTGAGACCTTGTTCAAGTTTTTCCAATCTTTTCTTCAACTGTTCTTTTGTATGTTCACTTTCAGAGGCCATTTCTTCAGGCTCACCAATCCTTTTTTCTGTCTCCTCAAATCTGCTATTTTATGATTCCAGTGTATTTTTTTATTGCATTTATTGTACCTTTCATTCCCGTAAGATCTGCTATTTTTCTATGTATGATTTTAAATTCTTCTTTGTGCTCATCCAATCTCTTCTTAATATCCTTCATTTCTTTAGCCATCTCACTGAATTTATTAAGGAGATTTGTTTGAACGTCTATGACTAGTTGTCTCAACTCCTTTATGTCATCTGGAGGCTTATCTTGTTCCTTTAATTGGGCCATATCTTCCTGTTTCTTGGTGTGGATTGCAATTTTTTGTTGGTGTCTTGGCATCTGGCTCACTAGAGTTTTTATTCTGGATGCAGTTTTTCTCTTTGATTTAGGGCTTCCTGCCCTTTCTCCATTGCTGGTTGTTTAGTAGGAGCCAAGGATGTAGGTGGTGCTATAAATTGTGGATGCTCCAGCTGCCCTCATTATCCA
>JAQZBX010090506.1:0-12516 GCA_029593785.1 Cabassous unicinctus
ATATTGCCCTCAGCCTCGAAGCTGCTAAATTCTTAAACAACCAAATGAGCACCGAGAGGCACCCTTTTCTCATTAAATGAAGAACTTCAGAGGCTGGGAGGGAGGGGATACTGTCCAATTCCTCTTAATGAAAAGCGATTTCCCATTTCAAAGAAAGGGGGAGAAAGAGAGAAAAGCTTTACTTATTGTTTTAACTTATTTCTTAAAAGAGTTAGCAAGTCAGCATTATTGGTGGGTTTGTTGGTTTATGTGTTTTGTTTCAGGAGATCTGAATTCCTTCTCAAAATACAGAATATTTTAACCAGTTAAAGGTTAATTGGGGGGCTGTGTGTGCATGTGTCCGTGGTTCATAGAACTAAAAGTATGTGAATATTTTTCTGACATGACTGGACTCTTCATATCCTGAGGCCAGGGGCCGTCTGAGAGGAATGGAAAAAATCCTGGTATCATTCTTGCAGTGCCTCCTGGATAGAATATTTCAGTTGGGTTTGAAGGAGTCAGATCTGTATCTCTTTATATGGATAAAGAAGCCATAGAAAGAATGGATTATTCTTTACAGGACACACGACAAGGAATAATACCGCCAGTATCTTTAATCCTTCAGGTCTTTTGTTTGCTATGCAATCATGCCTTTTTATCCCCCCCTTTCTCCTCTGCTGGGCACCACTCAGTGCCTAAGTCTGGCTTAAATTTTAAAGGCAGTAATTAAGCCCTAGAAGCTTCTGGTGCCAAAGCTGTTCTGCAGCCCTGTTAGTATACTGTAAATCACACACACACCCTTCCTCTTGGGGCTCCTTCCCAGAAGCTGTCAAGGCAACTCCATGTTTATGGGAGAGTCTCTCGACGCTTTACACTCATTGAGAAAAAATTAAGTCAAAGAGCATTCAGTTAAAATGGCAGGGTAATTAAATGAGCTGTACTGTGTCCTTCCACGTAAATTGCTTCAAAGACTTTGAAATGGGAAATGAGGAGTTGGAGCCATTTTCTTGCTGAGCAATTCTGGAGTACTGCAGGTACTAGTTCGCTAATTTGGTCATGGAAGACTGGAGACTTTGTGGTCTCTTCTGTACTCAAAAAATGCACTGGCATCTAGAGGCTCCCACGTCAGGCCAAGAAGTGGACAAGAATTGATGGCTCACTGATGGGACAATAGACAGCTCTGAACTACCTGGCTGCAGACTCAAAGAGGAGAGAGTGATGTGGTTCCTGCTTTCTGTGAGTTCACAGATGAGTAGAGAAACCAATTCAACAAACAAAGGTACACTGGAGAAAAGAGACAATGGAACAATGATGGAGGCGGAGGTGTGGCCATAAATTGTTTTTCACTAGGGAACATTTGGAATTGTGAAATTTCGATAGCCAAAAGAGACCAGAGAAATGTCTCATCCAGAGATCTCAGCCTTCTCCTGGTGGTTTTTACTTGGATATTCCAAACATGTAACCTCTCCAAAGTTGCCAGGAAAGGTTAATACAACTCGTAGTAGCAAGTCCTGCCCATATCACACTGAGACTTTTTTTTTTTTTTTTTTGGTAACCAATCAGTCCCCATCTTCAGCTCTACTTCCCTATGTAGGGATTTCAACATGTATTTCTCATCAGTTATGTTAATTGTAGGCATACATACATCATCCTCCATCAACCAGCCTTCTTACTGAAGAATAGATCAGCCTTCGCTTTTATCTGTGCTCACTCTTCCCCCCAACTTTAGCATGACCCCTTCCAGCCTTTGCATTCTAACCTTCAACCTGGTGTCTACTTTTTCCAGATGACCTTTTCTGACTGGCAGCCTCCCACACGGCCCAGAGTGAGCCATATTCAGCTCTCTTAACCTGAGTCAATCGTTCTGTCTATTCATTAACTTTGTCACTTTCACGTGTTGGTCTTTGAGAATCAGTAAGTTGCATTTTTTTCCACATATTGTATACTATGCTGCAGTATCATGAAAGAGTAGGTGTTTACTGAATTAAATTTAAAGAATTAATCCGTCTGAATTACACTCTTTAGTATATTTCAAAAGTGCATGCTTTACTATATTTCAATTTACTCCTGCTAGCCATCTGCAGAAGTTTAATTATGAACAGTCCATAAAAATTTACAAAAACTCCCATTCCAAATAAGCATTCATTTTCATATACCTTGTATCCATTAAAGGCAGTTTCCTGCTTTCAAGCATTTTACACATTACAAAGGTTGAAGAGAGAGTTAGACATCACCTGGCCGGATGTGCTTACTCTTTGCAAGTTCCTTTAAAACTCCATCATTCTGCCCATGATTTGTCTTTGCTTGGTGACTGGCTTCTTCTATCAGAAGGCACATGAAATCTCCCTGGTGAATGCCAAGCACTGATTGAGTATCTGGGGTCTCCTGATGCTGGTGCCCTGAAGCTGCTGCTCAACACTCTTGTCTCTCTCCAGAGCTGCTTCTAGAAGAAATGTTAGAGAACCATTGCTATCCTAAGCACATTGTCCTTCCCTGACATTCCATATTGCCCAAGCATTCAAGACTTCCTTTACTACAAAGACAATGGCCCCTGGGTTGGCCTGGAACCTTTCAGTTTTGCCTCTGATACAATATCCCAGTCTCAGCTTCTTGCCTGTCTCCATACTCCAGAAGTTTCCCTTGGGCTGACATGCCAACTCTGTAAATATCTGACTCATTTTCACTGGGATAGATGTAACTGAAGATCCTAAGGGAACAATTTCCTATGGGGAGAAATTAGGACTTACAGAAAGCTTTATAGGAAACCCAAAGGCAGCAATGGTGGCCACAAGATGAAAACAAAGTTTGCTCAGACCAAACGTTACCTGGTAAACCTGAAGCATGAATACTTGCTTTGAAAAGGCAATTTATTCCAGGCTACCCAGGTCAATGAAGGAAGGAAATTGTCAAGAGCCACGAGTTTCTGACATTTCCCAACAGACCATTTTATCAGTTTTCTCATATCTTTTTTTTTTTTCCTCCCTTGTGTTACCTGGGACCTCGTATGTGGGATCAACCACTGAGCTACATTGGCTTCCCTGAGTTGGTTTTTCTGTTTGTTTTGCTTGCTGTTTGTTTTTGTTTTCCAGGAGGCACCAGGAACTGAACTCAGGTCCTCCCATTTGGGAGGCGGGAGCTCAACTGCTTGAGCCACATTGGCTCCCTCTCATATCTGCATTGATATGAGTTTTCCCTTCCTTGGTCCTTTTACTGTGGGAGAAACTGAGAAACACTGAAATTGACAACAAAAAGTCTGAGAAGAGGGGGAAATTGAGTACTTTTTGAATAACCAGGAGTTGATTGAAGAGACTGATCTTGCAATGAATGTTGCTTTGAGAATGAGAACACAACTAATGTTAAACCTCTGATTCCAGCTCCTCTTTAACAGGCTGTAAACACCTAAAAGGCAGATATGTGGACTATGCTTACTATATTCCTGAAAACCCTGCGCTCTGGCTCTTATAAATGGAGACCACTCACAAAAGTCCCGTTGAATAAAGAATAAATTAATATCAGCATCATGATCAGTATTGGATTTCCATATCATTTTCCACAGATAAACACAATGAGACACCATCTTATTAAGATTATATCAAGGCTGTAAAAATATTTCTGGCAGAGCTAGATTTTCTATTTCATGAGGACCAAGATTGCTATGTACAGTAATGGGCTAAAAACAGATTAGAAAAATTCCCTAATACAAATAAGAGTTAGCATTACAGTAAAAAAGCAGAGTGTTCGATAAAATGCACACACTTTAAAAAAAGATTTATGCCATTGGTTGCCAGGGCATTTTGATATTTCCTGATGGGGTCTTACGTAAAAACTGAACTTTAGAAGAATTTTGTATTTCATTTTAAACTTAATTCTGCGCATTTCTTATTAACTGAGAAGTACGCAACTGATAAAATAGCTTGCTAAGAGTAGCTACCCAGGGATTACACAAACTGTATTGTATTATGCAGTTGTTCTTTTGCATATTTCATTTACTCAGGGGGAAAATATTATAATTTGTAATTTCCATATTGCCAGATTATTGTGCACTCTCCAATGATTACTCTTTCTATTTGTTTGGAATCTGTCAATTTCTGCACAATTTAATAAGACAATTTGACTTCCCAAACACCAGAAGAATCTCTGAGGGCTGCATTTCCATTGAAAAGACTACACTTATTTCTCAGGAATACAAGCTCAGCACTACCATTTGTTAAACCACCTTCCCATTCCATTTCTTTCTCTTCCCCGAAGCTTAACTGTTTGATTTCATCTTGCTACAATAAAATTTTCAAGAATATAATCTTAAACATTATTTTAATGCTGAAATACGAAATGTAGGAGATGCAGTTATTATAGGTTTGCTATATGTTGCAATTGCATTACATATGCACATAGATTTATGTGGGGATTAAATGCAGTAACTCTCTTGCAAAGACTGAAAGCAATTTCCACAGCATTTAATATACCAACCGTATAAACAGTTTTCAAAAATTATTAAGTTGAAGAAATCCTATCTGGCCCTTGCCTGTACATTGTTCACACTTAACAATGTTCTCCTCAGCTCCCTCCCAGTCCGGCAACCAAGATGTTTCTACAGCTTCCGCATCAGCCCATTTAATTTTGCTTTGCTTCACCAAGTTGGTCTTCAAATAGGTTTTGCAATTAGCTCCCATTTGTGTCAATCATGAAAATCTGTTTAATACCATTCACTCATCAAGTATTTCTTGAATGCCTACTTGGAGCCAGTACTGAAAATACTCTTTTCTGCAATATTCTGAGCTGCTGGCTTGTTGGATACTTTAAGGATTTTTTCAGGCTCCTTCTTTAAAATCCCGGTTCTTCAGACCAGAGAGCACAGATCAATAGAGGAACGGAGGGGGTCTTTGTTAACTTTATTTTTCGTACCCATCATTACAATTGTCATTGAGCATTTTTCATGCGTTCAACACTATGCCTAGACAACATACATACGGAGAATACAATAGAAATTATAATATATATATACATCAAAATTTAGACACGATCTACTTGAGGTTTGTATGCTAATAGCATGCTAATAGATCCAGTGTCCTAAACGGCAATATATCTTTTGGAGCCAGACAAAATTCCCGGATCTGTCAGTTTCTAGCTGATGGTCTTAAACTACTTATTTAAATTCTCTTCGCCTCAGTTTACTCATCCATAAAATGGAAATAATAATAAAATGCCTCTTAAGGCTGTTGGAGGAAGAAATGAGATAATCCCTACAAAGCCCGGAAGAGAGACTGCAAATCTGGACGGTCTTTGAGGCTTCTTCTGGTAGTTTAGCAGAGAGCTGGTTCGGCTGGTCTGAGTTAGCTCAATAGAACAGCTGATATCCATTGTTGAGCTCCACAGGCTCCCAACCAGAAAGCTTCCATTGTTCCATAGTGGCATAGACGTTCTGGTCCCCAGAACTATAAATATAGGGGACACATTCAGAGCAGGACTTTTCTTTATTCCTAAACATTGATCAGAGAACACACCTTATTTAGGCTCAGCCTTAACTGTAGGATAAGGAAAGCACCAGAGATTATTTAGCTCTGCTTCCTCCCTGCTTCTAAGTTACCTACCATCCATAAACTCTCTTATATTTACACCACATGGTGCTAGTTAGGTGTATCCACCACCCTTTTGCCCAACAAGAAGTTAGCCCAGAGCCTGGGGCATTTTAAATGCCCAATAGATGTTTTGATGATGATAATGCTGTTACTGTTCTTTGAACTCTGGGAACTAATATCTTAGTTCTGAGCTACGGGATTAAGCTGCCAACTCTAATATATGTGAAATTCAAACATATGTGGAAAAATTAAGCAGATTAAATTATGACTAATGCTGATGTGAATGAAGTTAAAACTTATTTAAAACAACAACAACAAAACAAATGATCACTTTTGATCATTGTCAAGTGAAAATGGGGCCCCATGTTTTTTATGAAAATTATGCTGGACTAGAAGTTAGGAGACTGTGTTCTGGTCTCAGGTCTTCTTATAGCTGTGTGACTTTGGACAAGTCATTTTCCCTCTCCAGCTCTCAGAGTCCTCATCTATAAAATGAGAGAGAACCACTACTTTCTAAGATTTCCCACACTTTCCAATTCCATCACCATGGCTCAAGAATGTACTTCCTGCTCACTCTTCGGAGCAGAAGATACAGACTAATTTATGTGATACACAGATATGAGGCATGAGGTTATGTCATAACTATATACTCAAAATGGAAACATACATGGGAAAGAAGTCTCCAACGGATGGGAGTAAGAGATGCTGAAACGCGAGTTGACATCTGAGTGGGAGACAATAGAGTCTTCCTCAGTATTACTCAATGCCATTCAGTTTGATAAGGACTCAGAGAGTGCCAACTATGTGCCAAGCACCTCTGGCACCAAGGTACCGAGACTATTTAGACAAAATGGTTCCCTTGAAGAGCTCCTGAGAATTTCATGGTGTCACAGTACAGTCATAAAAAAAACAGCTAACCTCAAACATGTTTGACATGCTATAGTGAAGGTATGAGCCAAGTCCTAAGAGTACAGGAGAGCGTCAAGGAAGGTTTCCCAGAATGGATCTCTCAGTTGGTTCTTACGGGATGTGAAGGATGGTTTGGCTAGGCAGAGCAGGAGGACCACAGCAGTCAACTCGTCTTCATCCTACAAGTCGCAGCTCAAGCTTTCCATCCCTGGTGAAACCTTCTCTGGTGGTCTCTGGGCCTCAGGTTCTGCCCCTTCTAATAGAACTCGGTGCTCCCTCCTTTGCTGCGTAAATCATCTCACTTGCTTCTAACCCCGTTATGTATTTAACACCTGCACTTTCATTGTCTGGGCTCTGAACTCTTCCCTCCTAGGTCCTGGGAAATTTCTTGGATATAAGGAGTTGTGAAGGTTAATCTCTCACCTCTAGATGCTTGGCCATTTCCTAGCCACTGGTGTTCTGTAAATATTGTCGAAATTACAAACTTTTGAGTTTCTTTATTGATTAAATGAGGGAGTTGGCTGAGTTCAGAATTTCCCAAAGCAAAATTCTATGGAATATTTTGTTTTTTGCCATGTTAATACATTTTAACCGAAAAGGGGTCCCATGAGCAGATAACTTTGGAATGCCTGGGTTAAACTAAATGAAGAGATTTCTTTACTGTGACTGTTAGTATCTGGAGTATGATGCAGAGTATTTTCCAAACCTACTTAAGACAGAATCCTTTTCACCCCGGTGCACTCCAGAGATAGTCATCCATGGCACACACTTGGCCACTCTCCACCTTAAAGACTCTTTTAGTACCATATTTACCCATTAAAGGTTTTGTTGCAGGTTATTAATGGTGACAAATTTAAAGAAGTAACTAGTTTGTGTCAAATTTAAATAAGTAATTAGGTATAATATGATATGTTGGACAATATCCAGGAGGAAGGAGGGGAGAAGTGATGCACTGGAAATTATATCATGCAATTAAAATCTATCTTTTGCCATGGATAATCATCTCTACAAGATAGAACACACTGGCACCTGTAATGATTTCCCCAAAAACACACAATTTTAAAAATACTTTACTTTTGCTTCAATTATGCCTTCTCTTTAAAACTAAAAAGAGATTTAGAGAAAATGTTGGAGAATAAGATACTGTTTAGGAAAGATTCATTCTTTCATTTACCAGTATTTACTGAGTGCCCACGATGTCCCAGACATCATCTTAGGCACTTGGAATCTATCAATAAACAAAACATTTTCTTTTCTTCAGAATAAAAGAAAAGTCGAGTGGATAAATACATATACCTTGAAATCAAAATCTGTTTTGACTTCATGTTCTTTGGATGGTTAGCGGACAAAGAATGCTTGAACCTGATGGTAAAGACAAATCATTCATTCGTGATTTCTTCAGTCTACTGTCTTTTAATTTGTGAGATTAATTTTTAAATATACTTAGTGTCATTAATCTTGTTTTGAGATTCTCTGTGGTATCATTTGTACTCCAGGTTCCCTGTGAGATGAGGCTAAAGGTTCAGCAGAAGCTTCCTCTTTGTCCAGCTTACTTCACTGCCCTCTTCTGCTTCCTTCACTATCTTACAGATTTCTCCTAGGACATCCATCCAAGAGAAGCCTCGTCTCAGGATGTTTCTAGGGAACCTGACCTGACACATACTAACTTCTCTTTCTCTGCTGAACAACTTCCTCTACTTACCCACGGATTGTGGCAAATCTAGCTCGTCCATGGCTTTGGTTTACCATGGCACCAGCTTCAGATCTATTTTTTAATCAACTTACTAGAGTCTCTGGGTCTCCTGATTCAACTATTTTAGAAAGATAATTATACTGGCCAGGTTCCAACCAGTGGTCCAATCAGCCCCTTTCTTGGCACAAAAAAAGGGACGGTTGGTAAAACAGAAGGTATGGTGGGTGGTATATGCAATCAAAGGCTATATTCTATACATCTCTGATTCTTATATTAGAATGTATATACCTTAAGGTTAAGGATTTTGACTTTTAATGACCATGCCCAGGAGAGTTCATGATATATTGGAAGTGTTTGGAATACATTGAATAAATGATAAATAAATGAATCTTTCCACGACTAACCTCAGCCCACAATGATCCTTCCATTCCTTAAAGTCACTGCTTATACGCAACCAAGTATTAGACTACATAATAGTCTAATACTTGGTTACTTAGGTTACTTTCCAATTCTTTCATACATATTTGTGATTTTCTTATTTCTTTAAATTTTAAATCCTGTAAGGTCAGCTGAACTCAATTTTCCAAATTAGACAGCATGTAATAAGGAACTGGTTAATTTCTTTAAAAGCATTTATTGAGTGTCAGGGGCCAGGCAACGTGCTAGATTCTGGAGATTCAACAATGAACAAGGCACAGTGCTCACCTTCAAGAAACTCACTGTGTAGTGAGGCAGATAAGTCAGTAGCCCGAACTTAAAATCCTGTGGGATAAAGGTAAGCACAGGGCTCTAGGCAAACATGAGGAAGAGAAACATATCCCAGATAGTCTATTTCACAGGGTTGCTGTGAGGACTGAATGTTATAATGAATAAAAAGACTCTGGCATGCAGCGTCTGCTCTGCCATCCTCTTCTCCCAATCCCTGCTGCAAAGGACCATGTTGCTAGAAGATAAATTAAGCTATTTTCTTAAGAGATACTATATTTAAGAGCACTGTTAAGTGTGTGTGGTGGATGTAATATTTTTAGCCTAGAAATATGCCATATTGTATTAACTTCACTATATACCACCCCCAATAGAGTTCAATCATCCTGAAAATGAAGGAAAAACATCTATGGTAGATTGAACTATATACCCCAACAGAAGATATGTGCTTAATCATAATCCAGTAATGGTGGGTCCTTTGAAGGTGTATTATCAGTTAAGATGTGGACTCATTCGTAAATGGGATTTTCTAAATTCTGATTTAGATTAGGTCAAATTGAATCAGGGTGGACCTTAATCCATATTACCAGAGGCCTTGTGAGAGAAGCCAGAAGATGTAGAAATCGGAAGTCCAAGAAGCCCACAGGAAGAGAAAAAGGCCATCACTATGTGATGGAGGTAGAGCTCTAAGCCAAGGAACCTCGAGGATTGTGGCAAGCCAGTACCACAGAAAGCATGGCCTTGCCAACGTTTTTGGGGAGAAAGCATGGCCTTGCTGATATGCTGATGTTGGACTTTTAACCTCTCAAATCGTGAGCCAATAAATTCTTGAAGTTAAGCCAACCAGTGTATGGTATTTGCCATCGCAGCCCTGGAAAACTAAGACATTTCTCAATAAAAGAGTTTAATTCTGAATTCTAACATAGACCCTTGTTCTCCTATTTCAAAGCTCTTAGAAGAGTGATTAAGAGCCTTCTGGATGTAGAGAGACTTGAGTTCTAATCCTGACCCTCAGACACTTAATTGCCCTGATCATGGTCAAGTTACTTTTCTTAATCTCATTTTCCTAAATTTTAAATGGGGGAAAATAGTACCCAGGGGGGAAAATAGTATCCATCTCAAAGAATTGTTGTGAAGACTTAATAAGATGATGCATGTAAAGATTTCATCTCATTCATTATTCAACAAATATTAATTGAACATCTTGTCTTTTCTAGATGCTAAATATATAGAAGAAAAAAAGGCAAAATTGTCCTTGTGGCACTTACATTCTAGTGGGGGAGGCAGAAAATAAACAAGATAAATAAGTCAAATGTATATTATGTTAAAGAGCGATGAGAGCTAGGAAGGAAAAATGAAAGTAGAGAAAAGGAAAATGAAGTGTAAGGAAGGGAAGTCTAAATTCCGATGGGGTGGTCTATCTTAATGTAGACCAGTGGTGTAGAGCTTGGCACAAGTGAATATTAAGTAAATTTTAGCTCTTTTATTATTTTAGTTTTTTGTTTCACTTCTCTGGAGTTGGAGCACATTGTGATCAACATGTCTTGGAGAATGCCAATTTGAGATGATGACTTGGAGTTGTCACACTTGCCTTTTGTGAGAAGGCTTAATTGCCATTCATATTACTCATCTGTGTTACTGGCTGCTGCAATTTTTCCCTCATTCCCCATGCAGCACTAATAATCACATCTGAAGTTTCTTTTCTAAAAACAAACAGACATCATCCCCTCTGGGGCAATCTTGCCTCCAGAGTACCTACTACAGCATTTGCTTTTGCATCTTTCATAAGAACCTGTCCCCATGAAAGGACTACTTTGTTTTCCACAATTGTTTCTCATCAGATGCTAAATTATACAAAAGAGTGTAATGTTCAAAGCGGAGTTCAAATGTGGTTAGTGTTGCTAATGGGATTTGCACAGCTTGTTTGGAGGACGAGACCTTTAGTCTGTTATGGAAGATGACATTCTAAATGACAACATATTCCAACTAGAATAGTCAATGTCAATGTATTTTGTTGACTTTTGGTCACATTCCTCCTTTAGTCAATATCTATTTATTAAATGCCCACACAGGGATCTCACCACCCCAGCTCCTGGGGCTGAGACCAAGCTGTGTGCTGTTGGGCAAGTCTCTCAGTTGTCCAGACCTCAGTTGCTTCTTCTGTGAAGTGGTCATGCGACAGAACATGGGATTCTGCAATGTTGGGTCTTGTGATTTAAGCTCAGATTCAGTGGCACAGTGAACCAGCTTTCAAGGGACTTCTGGTGTAGTTGGAGAGGCAATGATCATTGGTGGATGAAGAAAAATATCATGTAATTAGTTGCTATGGTATCATGATATCAATGATTCCAAAATGGATAACTTACTCCTAATGGTCTCAGTTCAGTCTTGGCTTAGCAGTAGTCCATGAGATTAGCATGTTAGTTGTATATGTGTGTTTTAAAGATTAACAAGCTCCTTTTCAAAATAGAAATACAGTTATCTTTTCAGATATTGAATAATTGCCATAACTTTGTCAACCCAACAGCAAATTACACTGTGGAAATTCCTTTTATGTTCTTCAAGGATTTTTTTTTAAAGCAACAGCAATATAAATTACGTATGTACATATATATTTACTCCTTACACAAAAGGAATCATATTGTAATACCATTTGATAACCTACTTTGTATACAGAATAACATCTCACAGGTATAGTTTATTCTCAATCAAGAAAGAACTACCTTTTCCTCTCTAAAAGTTGCACAGTGTTTTAAGATGCAATTGTATCACAACTTATTTGAGCAATCACAATAGATTTTTATGTTGTTTCTAATTTTCTCTACTGTTAAGAGTGCTTCAGTGAATGTCCTCACACATACATCTTGTCCCTTTTTCCTTTAAATTTTAAATTTCCTTAGGATTCATTTTAGGTAAAATTGTTAAATTAAAGATATGCATATTTATAATGTTAAATACCTTCCAAAAGTTTGTGGCAATAAACAGTAGAGGAGTGTGGTTTTCTTATACATGCTCATCAGCAATGGTTATAATCACCTTTTAATCTTGGTGAATCGGATAAGAGAAAAGAAGTAGATCACTAATGTTCTAATTTGCATTCTTTGAATATTAAAAATACTGCAGATTTTTCATATGTTTATTGGCTATTTCTTCTTCTCTCAGTTACTTGTCCATGTTCTTTGCCAATTTTTTTTTCTTTGAGAGCTCATCTTTTTAATCTATTTAAGAGCTATGTGTTTATGGATATTAACTTTTTGTCATAAATAGTGCAAATAATTTTCTAAGTTATTTTTTAACTTTGCTCATTGTGCCTTTCAATTTTAAAACAGTCACATTTGTTACTTTATTTGCTTTGGGGTCTTATAAATAAAGACTATCCTTTCATGAAAATAGCCTCCTATTTTGGTACACTTTTATTGCTTTATATTTAATTCTCTAATTCTTCTTGAATTTATTTTAGCTTAATGTCTATAGGTACAACAAAGCTGTCAAAAGTATAAAAATATATGTAATATGTTGGTAAATAAACAAGGAAGAATTTATATAGCATTTTATTATTTTAAAGCATCTGTACATATTATCTCTTAATCCCCATTACTGTTTGAGATTTCAGTCAGTATAGATTTTAAAAATTAGACTTAAAATGATAAAAAT
>JAQZBX010090507.1:0-12505 GCA_029593785.1 Cabassous unicinctus
AAAAAAAAAAAAAAGACTAGGTTTGGGATCAGGATTCTGAGTTCCATCTCTGCCACTCTGCCAAGTCAAGTGTCTCAGCTTATCTGAGCCTCAGATTTCTCGCGTACATAATAGGAATAACAACTCCTTTACAGGATTGTTTTGTAAAAGTGATGAGGTAAAACAACGTGTGTAGCTTTTAATCCAATGCCTGGCAGGTAATGAGTGCTCAATCACCATTAGTTGCATATATTTGCAGAAAAGGCTTCCAAGTCTTCACCTGCTACATGTGCCTTCCACTAGGAACCTCTGACAGGTGAAGCAAAGCGGGTCATTCCTGGGATTCCAGACCCTGCAAGTTGCATTCTGTAAGCAGGTTACAATCCCCATTTTCCATTTGAAGGAAAACTAGATCCCATATATAAAACCTGTAGCCACCTCAGTTTGCTTGTACTTGGGGAAGCACTAGGTATGTACTAGGATGTACAGAAAAGCACTAGGGAACTGGAAATTTAGAGAGTAATGTGAGCCATATTTTCTAGTCATTTGGTCCTTAATCCAGGCCTTTCTTATTGTATTGGTACTCCAATACAATACAATTTCCCCCCAATCCCACGGTTTCCTAATTCAGACAAAATTAAGTAACGAAAGTATGGAAATTTTAGAGATTGAAACTACATTGATCAATATCTATTTTGAGTTTGAAGAAAGACCGATATTCCATCAGTTTTAGGATGCTGTCAAGTATGGTTCTACATAGAAACAGAACCAATAGGATATATATATATTAAGAGATTTATTTTAAGAAATTGACTCACACAATTGTGGGGCTTGAAAATTTGATATCTGTATAGCAAGCTGGCAGGGTCGAAATTTAGGCAAGAGTTAATATTGCAGTCTTGAATCCAAAATCTGTAGGGGAGGCCAGCAGGCTGGAAATTCAGACAAGAGTTAATGTAGTCTCAAGACAGAATTTCTTCAAATTTTCATAGACGGTAAAATGTGAAAAAACATTTTTTAAAATCTTACAAACAAAATGTGGTTTTCTAACCATCTGCATCCTAGACAGCAATATCACGTAACTTTTAAATGAGTTGCATCATTAGGTTTATTGAGCAACTACTCAAGTTTATAACCTGTGGTATTTTAAACTAGTGCATCTCAAATTGTGGTCTGCTGACCTGTGGTAGCATCTGGGAACTTGATAGAAATCTTGCAGGATCTGGAGGTTGGATCTAAGAATCTACATTTTAATAAGAGTCCCAGAGATTCTGACACACATTAGTTTTATTAAACCCCACTCTTGGAATTTGTAGGATGACATCGTTGGTGGGCAGGGTAAGAGGCATCTAAGAAAGCTCTGATAGTCTGCTCTTCCTTGCCACCCCTCCTTCTCCCATGCTCGAAGCTTAGTTATTGTCATAGTTATGTAAGTCTTGGGTTATATGGCCATACCCAACTGAAATTGGTCATTTCATGTTTATTTTTTCAATCCCCCAGGTGTGATCTACCATGCCTTTTCTCAGAAAGAGGCAAAAGAGTTCGATATTCAGGTCAGTGCTTGTCAGGAGGTCTCGGAGCAACACAGGTGATGGCAAAATGGCTCAGTGGTGATGTTCTTTCCTGCATCTTTCCCATCTTTCCAGTAGATATGTTGGCCTCCATCAGAATCTGTTGTTCTGATGGTCTGTTTCCATATGCTGGCTTCCTTTCCTGTTGCACCAAAGTAAAGTTTAGTTCACTGGGGCAACTTGATCTTCTGCCATCTCCTGCTCTGTGGGGACAGAGGCTACCCTCCACCTGAAACTTGCCCTCGTGAGCACCATCTTTTGACCTTGTCACTGTGTTCTTCTGAAGAAGGAAGGCAAATCACGTTTCATAAGTTGAGTTTATAGATTATGTCTGGATGCTTCCATCATGCTTTGTCAGTTTGTCAAAAGCTTCACTTGTGGGGAGCAGGAGTAGCTCTGTGGTTGAGCACCTGCTTCCCATGCCTGAGGTCCCGGGTTCAATCCCGGTCCCTCCTAAAACAAAAAAAAAAGCTCCACTTGTGACTCAATGAGGGAGTTTCCTTGGAGTCTTCAAGATTTTGAAAGCTCAGTAAACCTTTATTTGGTTTCTCCATGAAAGAGGGGCTACTGAAGTATTTAAAAGCACCAAATAAGTCAAATAAGTGTCCTCTTACAGTAATGAAAACGATAACGATGACAATGAATTCACTTTTAGTTAGTATTTAAAGGTACAAAGATGAAGCAGACATAGTTCCTTTCCTCCTCACCGTGGGCAACCTCGTGGGTTATGTGTATTACATCTTTTCATCCCCACCTTTCCCCCGTGAAGGGAGGGCTCGATTACTGTTGACAGATTAGCCTAAAGGTGCTTACAGCCTAGTTAGTATAAAAAGGGCCCAGGCAAGCAGCAGGACCTTGGCAGCAAGTGCTCCCTGGGGCTGTAGCAGATGAGGGCAGAGGCACCCACTAACTAATGAGGACTAGACTGGTGGAAGTCCATCTGGAAAGGTTGTGATATTGGGTTTTTTCCAAGAATGATACCCAAGATGACAGTTGTTTTACCCAGAAGTCCTTTGTAACAGC
This sequence comes from Cabassous unicinctus, assembly GCA_029593785.1. Taxonomy (NCBI): domain Eukaryota; kingdom Metazoa; phylum Chordata; class Mammalia; order Cingulata; family Chlamyphoridae; genus Cabassous; species Cabassous unicinctus. The sequence goes on from JAQZBX010090507.1 coordinate 2,574, forward strand.
CTGCTCCTTCATGGTAACGTGGCACTTGGCTCTGTGTTAGAGAGAGTGGGTGCACAGGCCTGAGATGCACTTGACAGTTCCTTCCCCAAGTGGTGCAGGAGCAGATCTCTTGGAGAGCAACCCTACCATGCCCACAGTGGTAGAGACCCAAGCAGAAAGGAATTATGTCATGACTGATGAAACAGTGTGGTCTCCATTTCTCCAGCTTTCTTCTCTGCCAAGGAAGAGAGGAGTCTTCTCTAAAATATAAAGCATTTTTGTCCTCCTCAGAATAACCTCAGAGATGCAGGTTAGGAAGTTGGAGTTTGACATGGTGGTTTCCTGTGATAAACACAGTCTTGAATTGGCATTTGTTCTTTTCACATTCTAATCGAGATAGCAAACACCTGGTAGATGGGAGATTGTGGGAACCTCAGTGGGTGGATAGATGGGTCAATGAAGATAGTCACATCTGCTGTTCCAGCGACTCCAGGCATGGTGTGTGCGAGTGCTTGGGGTCCTGGGCTGCCCAGACCAGCTCTGTGAGCACCACGCCCTCTTATCCCCATGTAGCATCCGGGTGGCCAGCGGGCCGAGGCCTTCGTGAAGGCCTTCCTGAAGCGCAGCATGCCCCACATACGTAAGGAAGCCCTCAAGGACCAGCTGCAGCGCAAGGCTGTCGTTCTAGAATACTTTACTCGCCGGAAGCGAAAAGAGAAGAAAAAGAAATCCAGAGGCCTTTCTGCCCGGCAGAGGAGGGAGCTACAGCTCTTTGACATTAAGCCAGAGCAGCAGAGGTAAACCAAGGCTTTTCTGTGCCATTCTATCCACGGTGGCACCATCTTTCTCCCCTGGGTGTGGACTTCGGAAGCGCTGTGGCAGAGTAGGCTGCCTCTCCTGCCACAAGGGGGCAGCCTTCCTTTACCGATTTGTGCCGTTTGGGTTTAACTTTTAATAGCAAGGCCTGGTGAGACTGAGAACTCTTATTGTTTGGCTTCTGTCCTAGCCTTAATTAACAAGATCAGTGTCATAAAGTGAGGCTGTTGCCCATGGCAACCGGCTGTTTGTCTCTCAGCTTTCTTAGAAAAGAGGAGCTTATATTTCTTTATATATATCTATATCTTTGTCGTTTTTAATAGCACTAGACAGAATCACCCACCGGGGTTTTATTGCCAAAGAAAGATGCTGCCCACACGTTTCAGAAGTTTCTGAAAAGCACACATAAGTCTGTGGGAGGACACGTTCCTCCCTCTGGCTGACACCCATCCCTCCTTGGCCATGGTTCCAAGTTTGCCTGTCTTAGGATTGTGTGTAGGCTTTTGCTAAGAGATCTGTAGCCAAATAGGCTCCCACATTCCAGAAGACAGTGCAAGTCTGGTGTTTTGTCAATGGCCCCTTTAGGAGACCAGCTGGGCTTTGGGTGGAGTTGGCTGCTACCTGCCCTGGGTTTACCACACTGCCAGCCTCACGGGTAGACCTCCCTATGAGTTTGAGCTTATGGTTTTCATTTCTTTAACTGACGGTTTCATGTCAATAGATCATCCAGGAAATACCATGGTAAGTAACAGTGGCCCCCTGCTCCTCTTCTCCCCCTCCCCACCACTTGCTCTCTCACCCTCCAGGTAGAGTTGTTACCTAGCATGGGAACCTGCATGACAATCAGCAGCTCCTGTTTATAGAAGGCTTACTAAGGTCAGCTTCATGTAACAGAAAACCTCAAAGTAGCTGTGGTTTAAACAAGGTTAAAGTGTATTTCTCTCTCATGAAAAGAAGTCCAGATGCATGCCATCCTAGGCTGGTGTAGCAGGCAGTTCCACAGCCATCAGGGACCCAGGCAGCACAGGTCTTGCCGCTCCCCCATCTTCAGGTGTCACCTCCTGCTCTGAGATGCCTACTTGAGTTCCTGCTGTCCTGGCTGCATCCATCCAACAAACAGGATAAAGGGGCACAAAAGGGTGCTACCAGGGAGGAAACAAGTTCGAGGGGGAAGGTACTTGACTTTAATCAGGTCATGAGCCTTAGGACTAGGATGTGCACCCAGTTCCCAGTGGTTCCCAAGTCCAGTTCTTGACACCATGCCAAGTTTTGTGCTCGGGAGAAGCCCAGCCATTGGAACATTCTGATCCCAAACTCATTGCCTAGTGCTTTTACCTGGTTCTGACTTTACCACAGATACAGTCTTTTTCTCCCACTCCACGAACTCTGGAAGCAGTACATCCGGGACCTGTGCAACGGTCTCAAGCCAGACACGTGAGTTGAATTTCTGAAGCTTTGCCCTTTGGGGTCAAACTCAAGTCCGCAGTCACTGTAAATGCAGCCTTAGGAGCCAGCTGACTGCATTGCCTGGCTGCAGAAGTTTATAGAACTGTTTGCTTCTTTCAGAACTCTTTATTTGTGGCATAAATTTAAGAGAGTCTATTTGTCTCTTAGGCAGCCACAGATGATTCAGGCTAAGCTGTTAAAGGCAGATCTTCATGGTGCTATGATTTCAGGTAACTTCCCTCTAAGAGTATATAGTCGGCCCAGTATTTATATGTCACTAAATGGCAGCGTTGCACTTGTGTTCCAGAACTGGGCATGATCTGGATGGGAGTTAGAACTATATCCTTTATAACTCCTTGAGATGTCCCTGGGTCACCAGTGCTGTGGGTTGAGGGTGATTCCAGCTGTCTTTAGCCAGTCCAGGCCACCTGTTGGTATTCCAAAAGGCACAGTGGCTGCTGGTACTTGCCCATGGCCTGGAATCTTGAACACAGAGTCCCTCTCATCCAGTCCTGTGGTTTCAAACCACAGTTAACCTTTCCCCTGAACTCCAGACTCAAGTACATCCAGCTTTCCACTTGGCAAAACCCCTGGATGTCCCATAGGCAACTCAGACTTCACATATGAAAAACAGAACTCTTGGTCTCCCTTCCAAATTAACCCTTTCCCTGGTCTTCCTGATCTTAGCCAATAGTGCCACTGTTTACCCCGGTTGTTCAGGCCAAATGCCTAGGAGGCATCGTGTTTCTTCTTTCTTAACCCCCATCTCCATCCATTGGCATGTCCTAGCCTCCACGCCTAAGCCACCGTCATCTCCCCTGGATTATGGTAGCAGCCTCCTAACCCTTTGTGCCAACATACCATTCCCCCCGCAGCAAGCAGCCAAAGCAGGGGTTTTAAAACAAAAATCAGATCATGTTTTTTCCCTGCTTGAAACCTTCCGACAACTTCTATTATATTAAATTCTTCCTCCTCACTGTGGTCTACCAGACCTCACTGACTTCATTGGGCGCCTTTCTACTCCTCCCACACACCAGGCTTGGCCCTGCTTCCGGGCCTTTGCATTTGCATGTTCAGGGGCTGGCTCCTCCCTGCTCAGATGTCACTTCCCCAAGGGTCTGCCACAACTTAAGGAGACCCTGACCCTCCTTACCCCGCTTAGTCTTCCTAGTACCCACACTAATAGAATTGTCAATTGTTTTGCACACTTTGTGCCTCACTGCTGTGCCCCAGCAGCCAGGCAGTGCTAGGCAGGTGGTCGATGCTCAGTGATGTCTGTTGAATGCAGTGACACAGGTCGGATGAGGCCAGGGCCTGCTGCCTGGGATGGCAACTTGCTCGATCACTGGCTGCCAGGCAGCTGTGAGGCCAGGCTCCCTTTCCGGCTGGGGCTTGGGAGGTCATGGGAAGTGCAGGTGGACTGGGATTAATTCAGATCCTGCAGGTGAGACTTGTCCCTATCAGAGCCCCCAGACTGTGGGCCTTGTGTTGCTGGCACAGTGTGTGACCTCCTGCTCCAGAATCACACCCAGACCCCACGGCCGCAGGCCCTCCACAGGGCACTTAGTAAGAGGCAGCCCAGAGGCTGCAGAGGCCACAAGGCAAGGGATTGGGGACCAATGCTTGTCCAGCTTGGTCACTTTGGGCCCTTCAACCCCCCTCCCCCCAGTTCTCCCTTTCTTCCTCTGCTTGCTCAGTGGGAAGGATCAGAGCCCCTAGCCACATAGGCCTGGCCGGCTGTGGCTCCCCGAATACCACAGAGACAAGAACCTCAAACTGCCCTTTTCCTTTGCAGTCACAAAATCCAAATGCCCCTCTTATGTGGGTGTTACGGGAATCCTTCTCCAGGAAACAAAGCACGTTTTTAAAATTATCACCAAAGAAGACCGCCTAAAAGGTAGGGAATCACGTCTCTGAGGGCACTGTGGGCCATTGCCTCCCCAGCTGCTCAGTCAGTCCCCTCCACATGCTTCCAAGAAGCTCGGTTTGCAAATAGGAACCTACTGCATTCAAAGCCTTCAGAGACCACCACCTCCTGACCCCATTCCCATCCCCATGACTCTCCCTGGAGGTGTTTGTGGGCACAGCCACCGCTCCAGCTAACAACTGAGGGCAGGAAGGGCTGCTTGGCTCTGCTTCAAGAGACCTGGTCTTCCTGGGTCCTGGGTTTGGGACCATCCACCTGCCACAGGCTGCTGCCTCCCAGAGGTGTGTAAACAGATAACACTGGAAGGAAGCAAAAGTAGCACCTGTGGCTGGAGGTTTGTGAGCTCCACCATTGGTGGTGACACTTAGGGTTCCAAGGAAGCGAGGGCAGCTCTGCTCCAGATAGCATTGCTCTGGCCGAGACGAGCCTGAACCCCGCCTGGGGAGGTTTCCACGCCCCCTCCTTGCCTACAAACCCAAAGACTTAAAATGCACAGTTGCTGGAAGTTTCTCTTGCTTTAATTTTTGAGGTTGACTTTTTTTGCTGCATCCTTCCATTTTCCTGTATATTCTGTTCTTGTTCTAAAATTCAGCAGATAATATACAAGTTTCCCCACTGAGCATAAAGCTAAGAGAAGAGTCCATCTGAAAATTGTATGGGAAAACTTTGTATTGGCAGTTTTTCTAGGAGCTTTTGGTTCTGGAAGTTCATAGCCTTTGACCTGAAAACTAGATGTTGAGTTATATTTAAAACATGACTAAATAGGCCTTATGGCAAAATAACCACCCGTAATCCTGGTGCTGCTGCCTTTGTCTGTCTCCTTATTCTTATTAGCTTGTTTTTATTTATTTTTATTTCTTTTATTTTTTATTCTATTTTTATTTTTTAATACAAGCATTTAAAAAATATTCCTCTCATAAATGTGAACTTAACTGCCAGGACTTTTTTCTCACCCTTCTGCTTCTTTTTCAGTTATCCCCAAGCTGAACTGTGTGTTTTCTGTGGAAATCGATGACTTTATTTCCTACATTTATGGGAGCAAATTCCAGCTTCGGTCCAGTGAGCGATCTGCAAAGAAGTTCAAAGCAAAGGGAACAATTGACTTGTGACCCCCTTTGCTGCCTCAGGCAGTTGTTTATAACATCAGAAAATTGCAAACACCCTACATACCCACCTTTCAGTAAAGAAATGGCTAAACCACAGCCAACCACCCCAGCCAAGAAAATCCTCAGTGAGGACATTTGATCAGAAGGGTGGATGGCCACAGTGAAATGAGCAAGAGCAGCAGGGATTGGGAGTATATAGAGAGATGTGCAATTCATCTTCAGTTCCTATCGCATGGAGAGAAAAGACTTGCAGCCAATGCACCAGTGTTAACACTGGTTGTCTGTGAACAGTGGGATTATTAGATTTTTTATTTCTTTTCTACACCTTTCTGTGTTGTCTGAATATCTTATGATGAATCATTGTTTATGGTAATAATAAAATATTACATATGCATAAACAGAATCCAAATAAAGGAAATATTCCTGAAATTCAGTTGGGTTGGCCAGGAAGGGAAACCCCAAAGTTGCACCTGAATTGTTGTGGGGTTTTTTTAATACCTGCCAGTAGGCATTACATTTCCTGATCTCAGTGGCGTGGTACATTTTTGACACATTTTGAATCATGCCTGCTATTAAACTCTTTGACTTAAGTAGGGTTTACTTTCCTTTTTCAGAAGAGTGGAAGAGGAGTGAATGGCAAGGTTGCTGAGTGACCTAGGGCCCATTCACTCCAGGAATTGGGGCTGGACGGACCACAGATGCACAGTACTGGTTCTAGTTGTGCTTACTAGCGGTTGTTCAGGTACAGGTAGCTTAAATCTGCACCGGCATTCTCTTGCCTGAGCCTGTTGGGCTCCAGCGGCAGGCAGACTAAAAAGGAAAGTGAGACACTCTTTCCAGCATCTAGTCCACCAGGAACACCCCAGCCACCAGCATGGGCACTTTAGTTGACATCTATAGTCCATTTTTGCTACTGAAAAGCTTGGCTTTTCAACCTGTCTATTGCCCTCTGTGGCCACGTACCTGTAAGGTCAGTAGGTGAGGCCCTGCTCTGTTGGCCCTGCGTGAAGACAGGCCCAAGGACTGCAGTGAGATGGGGCAGGGGACAGGCCTTGCAGGATCTGGTATTAGAAAAGCCACCTGGGTCAGAAACATGCTCAACAGGACCTACCGCCCCCAAAGTATGTGTTTGCTGACCAACAAATGGAGGGCAGAAGCCCTCCTGGTGACAGAAAGACAGCAAATCCATGAGCTTTTTCTTTCATGCCAGAAGCAGCATGCCTGGGGCTTTGCTTTCTCAATGTACCCCACTCAGATTCCACTCTGTAAATGAAGCACAGTGGGAGAAGGGAATGGTAAACACTGCCTTTCTTTATGACAAAGCTGAATAGACTAGCACGGTGCCACCACCCCTCCCACAGGCTCAGCCTGTGCCAGTCTCCCAGGACCTGCAGCCAGGCAGCTGAAGTCTGCCTCCATCTGCATAGTGGCCATTGCTCACCAGGGTGTTTCTCAGTCTCCTGGGATGCCAGGCATAGTCTGGTTGGGAGGAAAAATGAGCACATAGGTAGGCCAGGGTGGTGGAGGGAGGCTTCCCAGAGGAGGGGGCTTTCTCCAGGCACGTGAAGAGCAAGATCACACCACCAGTTATCAGGTCACATGCCCTCAGGTCCAAGGGAGCCATCCCAGAGGACCTTGGAATCAGGAAGGGGAAGGCCTGTGTGAACCCACCCACTGGACACGGGGGCGTGCAGGGCTGTAACTTGCTGTCCCTACCCAAAGGAGAGGCCTGAGGTTCTCCCCGACTTACTGGAATGGGGAGTGGGGAGAGAGCAATGGTGGGAACTCTAAGAAAAGTCCTTACCTGTGGGGCAGGATGTGGGAGTCTGCAGATCCAGCCACCTGATCCTGACATCTTCCAGGACCTCAATGTCACATCTGTCAACTGGAGCCATTAGGCTAGATCATGGTTTCCCAAAGTGGGATCCTGAACCTTGCCGACTCAGAATCAGCAGGTGGGTGCAACTCAGAACTATTGAGTCAGACTCAAGTTGGGGCCCAGACCCCAGCTGAGTATTCCAACCATTGATATTTGAGGATCACTGGACTCCAGATGGTACCTAAAGTCTTCCTGCTCGCGCATCTGCACTGATTCAAAGATTTGGAATGCTCGGGTTGACATTTTCTGGATGCTGGAAAAGCTCATCACATGATTGTTCTCTCAGGTTCTGAAGAGTAAACATGAACATTCCCCCCAAAAGCCATAAATTATGGTAAAAAGCTCTCTTTCTGGACAATGGCTTTGGTTTTAATTTAGTTTGCATTTCTTAGCTATAATGCCTAATTAAGACATCTGTTAAATGTCTATAATATTAATTTAATAGAGGGGGTTCTAATAGAACTATATTGGAATTGTCCATTTAATTAACCTCATGGGCCTTTAATGGATGTCTTAAATAGACATCATTAACAAGAGTGCTAGACAAATTAAAATCAGAGTCAATAACATTCCTGGTAATTTTTCCTGAGCTGTGAAGGACGAGCTTTGCTAAGTAGACAGGCGCAAAATGGGCTGCACGCAGATTCAGCATCGGAGCTGGCGTCCCCGGCGAGCGTCCAGAATCAAGAAGGCCCAAGTGGGACTCCACCGTTCTGTGTCCTGCTCAGCTCTTGCCAGAGAAGACACTGCTCTCAGGGGTCTGCACCTGCCCCTTTGTATCCCTTTTACAGAAAAAGCATGCTGGCAGCCCCCGGTCTGTTAGACTGAGCTCCTGGAGAAGAGGGGGTGGGAAGGAAAGAAGATGAAGCAATGGGGCTTCACACTACGATTCCCACTAAATCCTGACAAATGCATGGATCAAGTGAGGTGGAATGGAGTAGGGTAGGGTGGGCTGGGTGAGTGGGTGGGAAAGACGATAGGGCTATTGTCTCCACCACTCCACTGAACAATCTCTTGCTCGGATGAATTCCGTCTTTGCAAAGTCCATAGTCAATTCTCTTTTTTTGTCATACTGGGCAGCATAGTTAACTATTACCTCCTTCGTGACACTCCCTGGGTTCTCCTCCTACCTCCCTGGCCGCTCCTTCTCAAGGTCCTCTGTTGGGGCCTCCTCCTCTTCTAAGTGTTGGGCTGCCCCTGAGCTCTGTCTCTGGGTTTCCCCTCTACCTTCCCTTCATTGGTGGTCCTCATGCATGATTTCAAACACTCAACCCATATCGCCACCCCTGACTCACCCCACCCTCGACCTCCAGCCCTGCATGCACCACTTGGTTGTCTTTCTGCCTCCCCTCAATTGGACTGTGAGCTCTTAGGACACGACTTCGTCTCGAGGGCAGCTGTAGCCCCAGTTGTCCAGCAGCACTATCTGGCCAGTCGTAGGTGCTCAGTGAACCCTTGAGGGAATGAAAAGAACTGCCCACGTGACAACTCCACCTGGACGTTGGCTCGACCTTCCACTTTCTTGTGGCCAAAACGTCGTCTCTCCTCCAAAACCATTGTCTTCCTCCACAAATCCATTCCATCTCAGTTACTCGGGCAGGAAACCCAGACGTCCTCTAGACTCCTCTCTTGTCTTCACATTCCCCATCCAGTCTCTCGGGAAGTGCTACTGCCTCTGCTTCCCACCCTTCTCCCTGTCTCACCTGCTCCAACCCCCAGCCAGCCAGCCACACTCCCGCCCACCACAGCCCCCTCGCTGCCTCCCTCTCCCACACTAGGCCCCATCTGCCCCACCACAGCCAAGGTGACCTTTGTGAAGCATGACTCAGACTGTGTCACTCTTCTGCTTAAAACCCACAAGTGACTTCCCTTAGAACTAACACCGGCTCCTCCCCCACGGATGCCCAGACCCTCCCAGATCTGAGCCCAGCCTGCCTCTCTGGCCTCATCTTGTCCCCCTTTCCCCATTGTCCTGTCCCCAGTGCCTTCTGTACATCCCTCACACACGCCGCTGCCCTGCCTCAGGGCCTTTGCTCTTGCCACTCCTGCTTGGGACTTTCTTCACTGGGTCCTCTGCCCAGCAGCCTCCTCCTCTGCCTTCAGCTCTCCACAACTCAAATGTCCTGCTCTCCAAGAGGCCTCCCCCTCCCAGCTCTGCAGCCCCCCACTCCCCCCAGGCCCTCTCCCCGTTTTACCCCATCTTCGCTTTCCTGTAGCATTTATCGGTACCTAACATGATTTTATCTACTTGTTTATTGTAACTTTCTTCCATTAGAGTGTAAGATCCCTGGAGGCAGCATGTCTTGTTCCCTACCTTAGCCCCAGAATCCAGAGCACTGCCTTCCACATAAGTGGTCAATATTATGGACTAGAGTGGACTTACTGGTCTTCTACTATAGACTTATTGTGATTCTAGCAATGGAAGAACTTATATCATTGATGTGGAGGCAGTGGCCAAGGAGGTTCTGAGGGCAGGGAGAGGAAAAACAGGTATAATATGGGGCCATTTTCAGGACTTGGGAATTGTCCTGAATGACATTGCAATGACAGATACTGGCCATAACCTACAGAATTGTGTGTGAAAGAGTGTAAACTACAATGTAAACTATAATCCATGCTTAGTGGCAATGCTCCAAAAATGTGTTCATCAATTGCAATGAATGTACCTCACTAATGAAGGATGTTGTTAATGTGGGTAAATGGGCGTGGTGTGGGGAGCAGGACATATGCGAATCCCTTGTATTTTTATGTAACATTTATGTAATCTAAAAATATATAT
>JAQZBX010090508.1:0-12505 GCA_029593785.1 Cabassous unicinctus
TTCTTTAAAATGAAAATGAGCAAAATGAGTCTATCCTTTCAGGGAAAACAAAAAGTGAAAAGGGCAATACTGTCTTGGCATTATTATGAAAGTAGGTTTAGCATTACAGACCTGCTGAAAGCTCTTGGGGACTCCCAGGGTTGCTGTGGACTGACCAACTTTGAGAACCTCTGACATATTTTTATCTACAGAAGGAGATGAAAAAATGCTACCTATACTTCTGTTTGTATAGGTATGTTTTTCAGATTATCTTTTACAACTTATTTTGCCTTGAACAAACCAGGCAAAACGTAGGGAAATTGGGAATCAGAAAAAGACACTAATCCCAACTCTCATCATCATCACCCGATGAGGAAATCAAGCAGAACGACTAAACGCAAAATGGGAGAATGAATGGGACACTGTTAGTGATATAGGACCCAGGTGATCTCTGACAAGAGCCAGGGACCAGCCTGAAGACACCAGGCTCCTTGGGAAGTTGAAGGAGGGTAGGGAAACTCATGAAAAGAAATGTTCATCTTGGCTCAGAAGACACTCATACGACCTATGTGGTTAAACTTTTTTGAATATCTCTTTGATCATATGAATTGGATAACTAATTTTTTATGAGGATAAAATGAGATAATGGGTGCTACTTGGCTGACTCAGGGTGAGTGCTCAATAATGGAACCTATTGTTATATGACTTCACAAGCTTTCTCTCTTTGTCTCCCGACCTTTGTTCAGCAAGCATTCACAGTTGAGAACTTGTGGCATGTTTAGGACCCAGATGTTCAAGACAAACAATTCTTCCTCCATCCTGAATCCTAACAAACAATTCTTCCCCCACCCTCAATTCTGGCTCTGCATTATAGTGTTTGGTTACTTCATCCTGACTCACTCTTCAGTCACTCCTTTCTGTGGTATGCCCTTGTAGTGAGATTTGCCCCACTGGGTCCAAGTGCTCTTGATCTAACAGAACTTTATCTTTACCATTTAGCCTGTTGCTTGGAATAAGCCAGAATATTCCGTGTCAATGTGTTCTAGTAGTCTCAGATCTAAGATCAGAAATCTTTCTTACGTGGCCTAAAATGTTTTCTTATGATAAAGATTTAATCTTGAACCTATGTTTTTCTCATGAAGGCAATATTAACCACATTTTAGAGATTGCAAATGATAACTGCACTGCAACTACTACAAATACCAAAGTGTCAGGTACAAAGCAGATGTCATCTCATTTAATCCCACCTACCATGATGCCCTTTAACAGATAGAGACTAAGGTTCTGAGATATTGGTGAATGGATTAAGGCCACACAGCTAGTTCTGAGGAAAAGCTGATGCTCAAATGGAGGTCCGTCTACCTTTATAAAATGCCTCCCTTTCCAAAGAATAGCATGTCACGAGGATTTTCTTCATCTACTCAATACAGTCACAACTAAAATTCAAGTTTCTTTCCATAGAGTGCTTTCCATCTTTGTTCAAGTAGAGGCTTCCTGACATAATTTCTGACCAGAGACCCTTAATCGAGTTCTTAGTGGGTTGGAAAAAAAAATCTTTAAACCCCTTTTCACCACAACAGTCTAATCATTGTCTATGCAACTTGGCTACATTTGTCAGGAATTGATGGGGACTCAGATAGCAGCTGACGTGCTGCACAGAAACCAGCTCTCAGGTGCCACGTTTGCTCTGCTAGTCTGTCCTGAATCAGTAATGCGAGGCAGGAGTCAGCTCTGGGGAACAGAGTTGATGATGATTCTTGATCAGGGTTCATGATACCAAGAGTTTACAAGGGAAGAGGGATGAAAGAGTCACCCTGGCTGTATGGAAAGAAAAATATTTACCAAAGCACACTCCTGGGTGAAAGTATGTTTGAAAGCAGCCTTTCTGGCATCTTCTCTGTGCTGAAGCTCCTGTGATGGTCTGGATGATTTTAACAAAGATAAAGCATGGGCTAAAGTAGCCTTTTCAATTTTGCACTTCCACTAATGCAGCATGCTGCTGAACCTCGTGCCAGCCTTAGCCACACTATTAGGAGAATTGAGCTACTTGGGAAAACAATGGCTTTATCAGCAAATAGCATCCTGTTGATCTGCTCTGCTCAGTCCATATAGGAGTCAGTTGCTACCCACTCCAAGCTGTCAATGAAATGCAGCCCGGAGGGAGTTGATTTATTTTAGCAGCCAGGTGTTCTGGACTCAATACCTCATCATGGACTGGAAAAATAGTATTTTCCTGTTTGTCTCTCTTCAACTAATCTCAAATTCTTCAGGCATTATCTATAGCTGCTGAGTCTCAATGCTTCCTTTCAAACTTTAATCAGCTACACGAGGCAGATGTGTTTGTCTCCTGTGTGTTTTTCGTCATTTATAAGTGCCAGTTTGTAGTTTTAATATCATCTCAAATGTCAGGGCTCTGGCATGGTTCTAATTTTAGCTTCTTTCTCTCTCTCTTCCATTGTTTACAGAAATGGCATAAACATCCCTCTGCTCAGTCAGGATCCCCAAAGAATTTCACCACATTTGTCATAAAGTTGTGAGTTCATTTGGCTCCATGTGGATGTTTTATTTATTTATTTATTTTGTATATCTCAGGGGAGATTGTGCTACCACCAAGAGGCATTTGATTGGTTCCTATGAATAGATGTTGGATAGGTTGTACAGGTTTTTCAGGCTTATTATTACAGCCTAATGTTTTATTGTGCTGTAATTAATGAGTTCTTTGGCTTATTGAATATTACAGTCTGTGGTATCATGATTTGATTGACTGCATGTCAGGTGGTTTAATCAAATAGTGGTTTGAATCCAGGAGTAGGCACCCCAGCATGGTTGAGTGGCTCTGAGACATCTCCTTGTTCCTGCCCCCTCTGATTTTTCTGTTCTGCCCTCCTTCTTATTGCTGTCTCCCGATTTACCATCTCCTGACTTCAAGATGTATGTTCCTACTATAGCTTCACATTCATGCTCCAGGCTGAGGGGAGAGGGAGGGTCAGCTGGCTGCCTCCTTCAGAGGGTTTTTTTCCTTCTTTGGGAAGGGAGGGTCTCCTTTCTGCATTTCTGCCTGCACTGCTCTAGTCAGAGCTATCACAACACATTGGCTAGAATGATCTCGTGACCCTGCTCTCCTCCTTCCCACCTGTGCAACAGAGCTGTGAGTATGAATATTTCTAGGAGGACCATATATCTACCCTGAACAGATCTGGGCTTCTTTAGGAAGCAAGAGAGGGGAACGGATATTTGGTATACAATCTGCCTAAAATATTTATCTTAATATAATTCTCTTCTGAGTCTTATTATCGAATTTCTTTCATTCATTGGCCTTGCCTTTGGGGACCATTCCTTGGTGTTCTTGTTTATGATACATGCTTCCCTAGGCTCACAATGCTTTTCCAATGCATCCCATGCCATTTCTCACTCAGAGACCTTAACAGGTTACACGACTCGGTACAAAATCTTCCAGTATCTTTACATCACCTTCAAGGCTGTGTGCTGCACCTCCCTAGCTGTACCCAGGATTCTTCATTCTGGCAATTGAGATACACTTCAGGCCTGCTTTATATCTATGAGTCTCTAGTTTATATCTATGAGTCTCTAGTATTGGTTTCCTTATTTAACTTCAGTATCTGCGTTTTTGTGAGATTTACCCTCTTGGGACCTCAGCACTTCTTTCGCTCATCCTCAAGTAGGTTTCTTCCTTTGGGCCACTGGACAGCTTTCTGCCCCATGACCAAGGTCTCTTAGAGAGTCTCAAAAGCTTTAAACTTCAAACCTTGTGGTCCTCCTTAGAGGCCACAGAGGGAGGAACCCGTGCCAGGTGTTTTATAGGTTGACTTAATGGGTTTGAATTGTCAGGGGGGCCTGGGAGAGACTCAAACTGAGGACTTCCCCTCTAGCTATGCTGCTCTTCTGATATAAGTCATGACCATGGGAAGACTGATGCAGTTATTTGAACACTAAAATCTGAATTAATACTTTTTTTTTTTTCCTAATAGGAGGAACCCTGAGTGGAAAGTTAGGATTCTGGAGCCTGAAGGGGACTTAACACACCACTCGTCAAATGCCTTGGTTCAGAGAGGGTGAGTTATTGGAGATGGCTTTGGTCGTCAGGAGGTCTAGGCATAGAAGCCTAGTTTTTGCATGCCTGGTCGTCGGTCTTCTTCCCTACATTATTTTTTTTTAGGGCAAAGAATTTACCCGTCATTGCTTGTCCTCAATGTGACTAGTGTGGAGAGAGATTGTTTGCTCTGACACACCCAGCCGCCTGGTGCCAACAGGTAGAACTGAAACAGCTTTTGGGAAGACAGAAAAGAGACTTAACTAAATCTCCTTATATTTTCTGTCATGTTGAACAACTTAGCCTCCCCTCTTTCTACATTTAAATATTTTGTTGCTATGTATTATCTCATTGCAATTGCTTAACATAATTAACCTGGAAGAAAAAAAAGTGCCTGATTTCAAAGGAAAGACAGAAATGTATTGATTCACTGTAGTGACTGACTTTATTTAGTCTAAAAGTCTTCCATCTAGAGATCAGTCACATCACAGGTTTTCTTAATTGCACTTACTCCCTTAAGCACAATTAAAAGTATCGTGCACAATACTTAATGCTTATATTCTAAAGCTTCCTTAGCAGTTACTCTGGAGTGATCCTATGCTTTAGAAGGGGCTTTTAAAAGATACTGAGGCCTTTGTCCCACTTACCTTCCCTAGACTCACTAGATTCTTGATTAATTGGTCTCAGGTGTGTGCTGGACATTGACATTATTAAAAGGTAACAAAACAAATAGCTACAAGAATAAGATGTGCTCTCCAGATAATGCTCAAGTGTAGTCAGGGTAGAGATTAAAATTTGCATGTGTTTACCAAAACATTACTTGAATTTAAGTAATCAGTTTTCATGAACTTTAATATACACTATATTTTTCTATGTGGAATGTTATGAACAGGTCATTTAGTATGATTTATGTGAATACATACTTTTGATATCCATCATGTGTTCAATGATATTTCTCCTAAAGTCATATCTTTGTTAAAACGGGGTTTTATAGGGAAAAATCTAATCAATCAGGTCCCAACAAGGGAAAGTTGTTCTGAGCATAAGAGGAGACTGTCAGAATTCATATGTCATTAAATAATTCAAATCATTATTTAACAAAAATAAAGATACTGGCTCTCTGGTAGATAATTATATTTTTCCTTAATATTCATTTTTCCCTTCTTTAATCATAGAACCTCCAAATGGTAGTTGGAGACATGATTTCCTGGAATAAAAGCTAAACCCCAAACTTTTTCACAGCTGTTATGGCCATATGTCTAGACAAAGTTACATGAGCAGAAGTGGTAGGCATCTTCCAAGGAGGACACTGAAGTCCAGAGCTGTACTTTTGCCCTTTCCTCTGACTTCTGCCAGAGCTGGGGCAGCCATCTCGATCAAGGTCACTGCCATGGGGTGAGATGGCCTGGTTTCCTAAAGATTGTGCAACCATCATACTTAGTCTGATATGTGAGAGAGAAAGAAATTATTTCTTGCATCAACCACTGTTATTTTGTGTTTTCTGTCTCTTTAAGAATAGCTGAATTCATATTATAATTGGATCTGTCCATAATGATAAGGGGAGGAGCACAGCAAACAGAAGGCCTGACTCAGTCCATAAATGCAGTCCGAAAAATTCTGGGTCAGAAGAAACCCATTCTATGATGTTGATACTTTTCCAGTGTCCATACTCCAGGTATACTTATTTATTTATTTATTATCTATCTATTTATTTATCACTTTTTACTGTGGTAACATAAACAATTCAAAATTTCTCATTTTAACCACTTTCAATTGTACAATTTAGTGGAAAAATTGCATTCACAATGTTGTGCTACCATCACCACCATCCATTATCAAAACTTTTCATCACCCCAAACAGAAGTCTTTTTTATTATATTTTTGACTTCTCTAGTTGTATTATTTCCTCTTTCTGTCTTGATGCATTATAATAAAAGTTGGCAAAAACAAGAAGTAGAAGAGGTGATAAAACCTGTAGCTCCAACTATTTAAAACTGCTTCTCTATGAGGCTCAGTTTACTATTTCCTCAAGGCCCACACCTGTCTTATGGGTACTGGGCACAGTATATTGGAAGAATGAATTATTAATTGATTGATTGACTTGATTAGGATTAAAGTTTAATGGAAATTATTTTTCAG
Organism: Cabassous unicinctus; assembly: GCA_029593785.1. Taxonomy (NCBI): domain Eukaryota; kingdom Metazoa; phylum Chordata; class Mammalia; order Cingulata; family Chlamyphoridae; genus Cabassous; species Cabassous unicinctus. Next base: position 6,170 of record JAQZBX010090508.1, read on the forward strand.
ACTTGATTCAGCATGAGAATCCTTAAACTGCAGTAAATCACTAAGATTTTGGTGTTTATCCTCTACATCAGCAATTGCACAGTGGCTTTGATAAATTAGTAAAACTGAAAAAAAAATAGTGAAATTCATCATGAGTCCTTAAATGAAAATAAACTACTGAGATTTTGGTGTTTATCTGCTATATCAGCAATTGCACATTTACTAATTAATATATTGGTAAAATTGTATATTGAAACCAAAAGTACAGAAGCAGGACAAAAACCAAAGTCAGGTAAAAGATAGTGAATTTTATCTAAACAACTATGCCAGGAAAATAGTCAAGCCATGGTGCATCATCAGGTTGGAATCACTATTTCAATGATATTTTCAATATCACTAGTGAATGAATATCACTTCACTATTGCATGGAAGTAAAAATGGCTGGAGCAAGGGCGTGCATTAAAAGAGTTGTGAGGATTGAGAAGTGGTCCTTCTGTGCCATTCAGGTACTTATTCATCTACTTATCTCCACTGGCCACCGTGGAGCTTGATGCATGTCATCTGCTCAATTAATATAGAAATATTACATGAATGAATGTATTACAGCAAATGTTAGTCTCAGAATTTATAAAATAATTTGAAACAGAGCATTCAAGAAGAGCAAAGATACATTTTAAGGTGAGAAGAAAGAGTTATATTAGAAAGGTAAAGAAATAGTGCTCAGCTTTGAAGTTTAAGATGTGATAACAGTCTTCAAAGCATCTGTTGACATGATGACCTAGAGAGGACTAAACAAAATGGTATGATTGAATAGGCTTCACAGACTTCTTCATTTATATAGAATAAGGTGAGCCACTGTACTTGTTGGAAGACAGCACATGGTGGAAGAAAAAAATAAGAAAAGGATTTTACCATGAATTAAATTTTAAAATTCAAAGTGAGTAATCAAATTATTTTGACAATAAATCATTCACAATATTTTGATTGACTCAAACCTGTGACTCAGGTAAAAACAATTTATTATAGAGAATAGTTAGAGGACAGCAGAAGCTGAAATTCAGCGACTCAGGTAGGTATATCTAGCTCAAGTTTTACAAATATATAGTAAACTGCAAAATTCTTCTAATTTTTAGGTACTGAAAGTCAGAGAAATGATTAATTAGATTGGGAATTTGTCTCTGTAGTAAAATACTATCTTGACGATAGATGGAAATAATGGAGTTTCTATTCTAAGAAACATTCTCCCCAAAGCAATCTTGACTTTACTGGGACTAGGTAACAAATTTTGAAGGTATTCCCTTCAGGTTCCCTAAGAATCGTGAACTCATACGAAAATGAAGAAATTTCAGTTTTAAACTATCAAGTAAGGGTGAGATGAGACTGATAGACTAGAGATGAAATCCAAACTATCAATTGTAGCTTATTTTTCACTTTTACCGAAGTGAACAGAAAGCTTTACTGCCTATATCTACAGAGGCACAGAGAAACAAATTGTGTCAATTATTAAAGTCATTTATATATATCCGAAAGCCTCTTTGGGGGCCACAAATATGCTTGATTACCATTAAGCAGGTCTTTTGTATACATTTCCTTTTAAAATTTTATTTCTCTGTATAATTGAAAATTATATATGATGACAATAAACCAATTTGTTTTTCAAGAGACAAAACCAATGATCATGTTCCACAATTATAAATAGACATGAATTGTTGAAAAACTATCAGTTAAAATGTGCCACCTGAACAATTGAATGACAAGCAATATCTTAAGACCCGTCCCCCCTTTTTTAAACCCAAATGATAGTAGGCCTTTTTAAACTCATTATTATACTTTGCCAATATAGTCAGACTACATCAGAAAAGTTTCTTACACAAATATTTCAAACTTTGTTTTTCTGAGATTTATTTACTTTTTATTATTTTTTAAAAAATCCTCCCCCTCATCCCCCAGATGGTTCTCTGGTCTTTCTGCTCATTATTTACTCGCCTTCTCCAGGAAGCACCGGGAATGGAACCCAGGAGGCAAGTGCCAATGGCCTGAGCCACATCCGCTCCCCATGGGTTGCAGCGTCTGCTGGCTTGTGGCATCTGCTTGTTTAGGCGTCTAGCTCATTGCTGCATCTAGCTCATTGCAGCGGATGCGGGTGTCTGCTCGTCTTCTTTAGGAGGCACCAGGACCCGAACCCGGGATCTCCCTTTTGGTAGGTGGTTACCCAACTGGTTGAGCTACATCTGCTTCCCACTTTGATGCTTTTTAAAACGAATCTAAATAATTTTTATAACTTTCAAATGTGTTCTCAGCAATTAATTATTTCCATTATTTTCATCTTAATATACTTTTGTAATAAGCAGGGGAATTTTATTCATAATCTACTTTATTGAAACAAGAAAAATAGAAAAAGAATGGCAAAATTATAAAAATGTGCTTTCATCAATTGTAACAAATGTACCACACCAAGGCAAGTTGTTAATAATAGGGTGGTATGCAGGTATCCTCTATTTTATGTATGATTGCTATGAAAACCCACAACTTCTTTAATTGAAAAAAAAAAAGAAAAAGAAAAGTAGAAATATATCATTGGGTTGACTAAGGATATAGAGATTTAAAGTTCATGCTGGGTCATCAGCAGCCTGAAAAATGCTTTATATGCTTATGGCTCCGCTGTACTTAAACAATAATTGTGGGAAGCTGAATAGTCACACTGTTACAGCAATAAATCATACACGGAAGTCATTTAGAGATTATCTAGTTTAAACCCTTATTCTATTTTTATATTAACTGAAATCAATATTAATATTATTATATGCTCATATACATTAATAAATGGTCATTATAGGAAATTTGAGAAATACAGAAAAGTATAAAGAAGAAAGCACCACAGAATTTCACTATCCTGAGGTATTTTCTTTCTCTCTCTCTCTTCCTCCCCTACTCATCTTTACATTTCCAAATCAAACACCAGAAAGTTATTACACTTCCATTAGCAATAAGGGACAATACTGCATTATTACACCTCTGCCAATATTGTCGTACTATATTTGTAAATCTAATAGGTAAGAATAGCAGTTCATGGTTTAATGTATACTTTTTAACTCCACATGATACCTTTTTTCCCTAAATGTTTAACCATTTGAATTCACTCTTTCATGAATTTGCTGACTATGTGGTTTTCCATAACTGGCTATTAGGGTCTTAGTGTTTTTCTTAATAACTTTAATTTGGCACTTTTCTTGTCATATATGTTGCAGATATTTTTCTAAAATTGAATACATTTTAGTTGACAGTATATTTCATTGTCTTGGCCATCATGTTTTCTTTCATTTTTCTTTATAAAATGCTTTTTAACCATCAGTTGTCAATTTGTATTCTTCAAATCTTTGTAGTCTTAAAAATAATTTTAAAGTCTAAAACTGAGGTTTTAATTAGAATTATGCTTAGCCTATAAATTGAGTTGCAAAGGATCAATATTCAGTGTACACATTCAGGAGCATGGATGCTTCTGATGATTTATTCAGATTTTCTTTTGCATTGTTCACAACACATGATAGAAAAAATTTTTTTACAATAATTTACCTTGGGAAAAGGTTAACCGTTTTTGATGTGTTTATAAAAACTACACATTTTGCCACAAAAATATTATTGATCTACTAAAAAAACTATTGATTTTTGTGTATTTATCTTGTGTACTGCTGCTTTGCTATTTTCTTATGATTTGGAAGAGGTTTTTCAGCTTATTAATGTAGATTTTCTAGATATATAGTCATATCAGTCATTGCTAATGATACTAATTATTGTCATCTGTTTTCAGTCTCATTGTGGCATCTAAAACAATGCTAAAAGGGAATGGTGATCTTAACTTTCATTTAATGAAGTGCTCAGCTTATCTTTCTTTTCTACGTAGTGAAAAGGCATGTAAATGACTGGTGGTTTGAAGGTGTATGTATACCAGAAAAACATGTTCTTAAAACTTAATCCATTACTGTGGGTGTGAACCAATTGTAAGTAGGACTTTTTGCTGAGGGTACTTCAGTTAAGGTGTAGCCCACCTCATTCAGGGTGGGTCTTAATCCTATTACTGGAGTTCTTTATAAGTGAATGAAAGAGAGAGAGAGAGAAAGCCACAGAGGGCACTGAACATCAATGGAACCCAGAAGAGAAGGGCGAGACCAGGAGACGCTTCCATGTTCCGTGCCATGTGACAAGCTAAGGGCCAAGGATTGTAGGCAGCTGGCCCCAGAATGCCAGTCTTTAGGGAGAAATCATCGCCTTGATAACAAGTTGATGTGGACTTTTTTCCCCAGCCTTAAAACCATGAGCTAATAAATTCCCATTGTGTGGTATTTGCTTGAGCAGCCAAGGAAACTAAAACAATGACTAAAATGATCTAGTATGGTAAAGGTTGAAATAATTTATATGTGCTCCCAGAGACATATTTAGAAGTGGTCTTTTCCCCATGCATTCTTTGTTTATGGATCTATTTAAGTTTTTTACTTCCTTTTAAATGAGGTTATATATATTCAACAATATATACAAAATATTATCTTGTTTCATGATGACCTTCTCTTCTATGAAATCTATCAAATTATTAACATGAAATTATACAGGCATTTCTTGGAGATATTGTGGGTTTGGGTCCAGACCACCACAATAAAGTAAATATCTCAATAAAATGAGTCACACAAATTTTTTGGTTTCCCAGTGCATAGAAAAGTTATGTTGATGCTATACTGTAGTTTATTAAGTGTGCAATAGCATTATGTCTAAAAAATGTGCATACCTTAATTAAAAGGTGACACAGTAGACATGACATAAGCACATGCTATTGGAAAAAAACACTTGCTCAATATAGAGTTGCCACAAACAAACCTTCAATTTGTAAAAAAATGCAGTATCTGTGATGTGCAATAAAGTGAAGCACAATAAAGAAGGTATGCCTGTACACAGTATTCCATATTTGTTGTCTTAACATTTTAATTTTAATTTTTGATTCTTTTTTCCTGATTTGGTATTTGTTATTTAATTTATTCCCTAGGAAGCAATCATTTATTAATCAATAATAATTTTAATGTTTTCCTGCACTCATTTGTTTTTCTTTTCTATTTACAAATTAATTTTTTTCTGGTTAGCTTATTTTAAATATTTTTAATCTTTTCCAGTTCTTAAATCAATGATAGTTATTTTATCTATTTATAATATTATAGATTATAAGGTTTTTAATATAACTTTATAATCAGTTTTAGTTGTCTTTTCATAGTTTTATTTTGCAATGTTTAAAAAATATTTTTTTTGTTTCTTTTGTTCCCTTTGTTACTTTTCCTTCCATTTTATCATCTACTCCTTTCTCTTTCCCTTTCCATTCTAAGATAACTTTTTCTTTGAGAAGTAACTAATTATATGCAAATTCTTCTCTTTAATGCCTACCTTTCTATTGTCATTCTTCTCTTCCAATCACAAATTTTTCCTATTTCCGATTAAATCTCAGCTTTTTGTCTGTTTTACCTTAATCTATTTTTAGGCAGAATGTATCTATATTATTATTCTTTTCCAAGAAGCCCATGATTTCTTGTATTATCTTTGAGAAAAAGGCAAATATTTTTCTAAAAATTCTTCTTTTACTTGTAGTAAATAATTTTCAAAGGTATGACTTCCCTGAGCTCTTCAAGATATTGACACTCCCTTTTTTATGTCATAGAAAATAATCATTTTCCAGTCATAAGGAAAATGAGGATTTATTCAGTTTCTTCATCTTTGGTTGAAGAGGCATCTGTTTAGTTTAAGTGTTTGCCAGCAGGCAGAATACAAAAGTTTTCCTTTGACTGCTCCCAGTATCCACTTAGGTTCTTGTTGGAAACCTATCTCAGATAAAAAACAGTGTTGTGTATCTGGAAAGTAGAATTTATCCAGTAAAGTTTTCTTCTAGTCTTAGACTAACTCTTCTCTTACCCTGTAGATTAAGAGTTTTGCCTAGTGATTGAGAATTTCTATTCCCAAATCATCTGTGGCAGTCCATGAGTCTTTGCTAATCAGAATCATTTATATGAAAAATTCAATTTCCAGCATATTCTGCTACCAGGGATTTCCTTGTCTCTGCCTTTGCCCGCACTTCCCAAAATGTAATATATTAGGTTTTCTGCTTGGTCATCACCCAAGCTTTTGAAGTTCTAGGTGTTTTCAAATGCCTACATAAAGGGGCGTGTTTATATGTATTTTATATATGTGATAGGGTTGTGGTGGTGGCAATGGCAACATGGAGGACCTAAATTTTATGACACATAAAAATAGTGCCTGTATGTTAGGGTAAGGTAAGGTGGACGGGAATGGATGCACTTTCTTTCTTTCCTTTTTTTTTTTTTTTTT
>JAQZBX010090510.1:0-12506 GCA_029593785.1 Cabassous unicinctus
TGACTTGTAATTTTTTGTTGGTGTCTAGTCATCTGTTTATCTTGGTGGGCCTATTTGCTTGATTAGCTTCTCTGTCTACTCTGGGGTTTTATTTCATTGTGTGTGTGTGTGTGTGTGTGTGTGTAGTAAGTTTCCTTTTTTGACTCTTGGTTCCTCTTATTCTATATCTTTGCATTTGTCTGTGTTACCTTGAATAAAAATTAGGATCAGAGAAAAAGAAAGAGATAAAATAAAAAAGAATAGCAGTACATATCTTGAAGAAAACTGTTGAAAATCTTATGATACACCCAAACCCCTTGTCTCCATTTAAGGAATGCTTACATGTAGAACATTGTAACAATGTTTACTATTACCCTAAACATATCTTCTCTATGACCAGTAGGTGGCAGTAGATGTACAATTTTTACCCTTCAATGGCTCCATGCTAGAAATACAGATTTATGTAAAAGGCAGAGTTGTTTAGGTTTTTAAGTAGAATTAAAGAAGTACCATGTCACTTCCTCATCTGTACCTTTTTTTTTTTTTGATCATTGAGGATAGTAATAGTTAATTTAATAAAGGTAGTGCTATTTTCTTTTTTTATATCTTTTTTATTATTCATATTTAGAAACAAAGTGTAATTTACATAAAAGTTGCAAATTACAGTATAGGAGCTTCATTTTATCCAGACTCATTTGAAAGTAATATGTGAATGTGTATTTTCTACAAATAAAGACATTCTTATACATGGCCAACAATATAGTCAGCATCTGGATATGAACATTTTCAAATTACTAACCTGCAATATTCTGATATCATTCAAGTTTTACTGATTGTTCCAATAATGTTCTTTTTAGCAATTAGATGTAGTGCAAAATTAGTTGTATTTTATCATATCTCCTTAGTTTCTTTCAAACTGCTCATGTTCCACAGTATTTCTTGAGTTCCATGTCCTTGGTACTTTGGAGATTACAGTCCAGTTATTTGTAGAATCTCCTTCAATTTGACATTCTATTTCTTCCTTATATTAGATTCAAGTTACGCATCATTGGCAGGAATATTACAAAGGGATGCTGTATTCTTATCATTGTATCCTGTCAGGGAGCACATGTGTTCAATTTGCCCCATTAGCACTGATGTCTACTTCCATCACTTAATTGCCATGGTGTCCGCCAGGCTCATCTATTGTGGAATTATTCTTTTCCATTTTTGTAATTAACAAGAATTTTGTAGGGAATTACTTTGAGACTATGTAAATATCATGGTCCTCATCAAATTTCAAATTACCCATTCACTAATTTCTTTGGGTATGAATTCATGAACTCCTATTATATTCAATGGATTATTGTTATTTTGATACTCAAGCTTCAGATTTTCTTTGTCCTCTTGACATGACATTATCATTAATTTCTGGAAAAACCAAGTCTTCAAGGCTCACTAGTACTTTCACTGTTCCAGCTCTAGAACCAGCCTATTTTCCTAAGAAGGCTAGGTCCTTTTAGTGGAGAATGGTATTTAGATACCAAGATGTGAGTGATAAGGAGCTCATTGCTATTGGGTTGTCACTGTTTACAGTTCTATATATGTATATACTAAGTGGGTACATAAAGACAATTACAACTGTATTTATTTCAATACCTATATATGTTGAAAACCATAAATTCACCTTAAGACCAACTACTTCATTTGCAGGTCCCAGTACAAAATGAAAAGCAGGACCCTTGTTCTAAAAGGAAGAAAAAGGTGACATTAAAACATTTAAAATATAAATCTTTTTCCTTTCTCCCACAATATCTCTACTTTTCATGGTAATTTTACATACTACTTAATACCATTATAAGTAAAGAAAAATTAAAAATTTAAATACTATGAATTGTACTGTTGATTTTTATACTGTGCAAATTCACTTTTAAATACAAATCTAAAACCATTTAAAATGTTATGTAGAATCACTAAAATTACACAATTCTTATATCAAAGCTCTATTTCATTGAGTTTATATTTAGTTCTTAATGGAGTAGTGGAAACCCTGCACAAAAATAACCACTCATTTATTTTACTTTTTTAATATATATATTTTTATTAGGACAGTTGTAAGCTTACAAAACGATCATGCATAATATGCAGAATTCCCTTACATCACCCCTTGACCAACACCTTACATTGTTGTGGAATATTTGTTACAGATTTTGAAAGAACATCATCAGACTTTTGCCACTATGATATACAGCATACATATGGTATATTTTTTCTGTACACCCCATATTACTGATGCAAGGTATTAGTATAGTACATCTGTTATAGTTCATGAGCAAACACTATCATATTTGTATGGTTAACCATAGTCCATCTTCCACAACATGGTTTTTGTGTTATACAGTCCCATGCCTTGTACAATCTGTCCAAAATGTACACTCAAAGGCTCCCACTTTCATCACAGAGTTGTGTATTCATCGCCTCAGCAAATTTTAAGCTTTTTCCAAGTCCAAAAGAAAAAATTCCCATAACCCCCCTTTATTGAACCTTAGCATTGATATAGTAACTGATTTGACATTGATGCAAAAATATTACAATATTGCTAACTATAGTCCATAGTTAGATTAATTTTATTTTTTCCATGCATCACCATATTCTTACCATCTTGTCATATTGATGTACCTTTGTTCTAGTTCATAAAAGAACATTCTTGTATTTGCACTATTTACCACAATCCTCAACTCCCTCCAGGTTCACCATGATTTTAGACCCTAGATATTTTTCTGCATTTCTTTCAATTGACATTTACATCCCCAGCCTAGCCCTTTTAGACACAATCCCATTTATAAACCAATAGTGTGAGTTACAGTCTCTATAATGTATTACCATCAACTTTATCCATTTTAACATGTTTACAATCAAGCTAATTAAAAATTCTACATACATTAAGCATCAGTACCCTTTCTCAGCTCTCATCTTACCTCCTAGTAACTTACATTCTAGGTTTTAACTCCTTGTGTTTATTTTTCATATTTAATTCATAGTAGTGATATCATACAATATTTATCCTTTTGTGTCTGGCTTATTTCACTCACAATAATGTCCTTAAGGTTCATCCATGTTGTGTCATGTTTGTCACAACTTCATTTCTTTTTCCAGCACCGTAGCATTACATCATATTAGATAACACATTTTGTTTATCCATTAATTGGTTAATCAACACTTTGGTTTTTTCCATCTTTTGGCAATTGTAAATAATGCCACAATGAACATTGTTGAACAACTGTCTGTTCACATCACAGTTTTCAATTCTTCTGGATATATTCTGAGTAGAGGAATTGCTGGATCATATGACAGTTCTGTATTTAGCTTCCTGAACTGCCAAATTGTCTTCAGCAAAGGCTGCATCAGTCTACATTCCCACCAAGAGTGAAGGAGTGTTCCTATTTCTCCACATCCTCTCCAGCACTTACTCTTTCCTTTTTTTAAAAAATAATGTCCATTCTTTGAGGTGTGAGATTATATCTCATTGTAGTTTTGATTTGCATTTCCCTAATATCTAATGATATTGAACATTTTTTCATGTGCTTTTTTGCCACATGTATTTCATCTTTCCAAAAATGGACATTTAAGTCTTTTGACAATTTTTAAATTGAGTTACTTGCTTTTTTATTGTTGAGTTGTATGATCTCTTTATATAGCATGGAATCAAACCCTTAACTGATATGTGATTTCCAAGTATTTTCTCCCATTGAGTGGGCTGCCTTTTCACCTTCTTGCCAAAGTCTTTTGAAGCATGAATTATTTTACTTTTGGATATGTGCACATTTGACCAAGACTACCTTTTGCTTAATCAGGAAGGACTAGAAGGAAAAGAAATATTCATTTCCCTATCATAACCTTTCCTTCTGTTATCATTTTCTCTGTAAGAGGTTGAGTAATAGAGGGCAACAAGAGTAAGAAAGGATATGACAGGAATCCTTGGTTGTTTTGTATTTCTCAGAAGGCCATTTTCTACTTTCTACCTTGGAAGTAATCTCTAGCTTGATAGGAAATTGTGGCCTTTTGGAGCTGTTAGCCTCCAATTGACTCATGGAGGTAACACACCCTTGTACTCACATTGAGTGTTGCTAAACTCCCACCCATCATAGAGTCATTGTTATTAGCCACTGCTAATAACATCATGGGATGTTATGAATGCTACATGCTAATGAGGTGGCAAGGAATAGCAGGCATGCATATTGTGTGTATCTTTTCTGCTACACTACACTGTTGGACTTCATGTACAAAACACAAGTTACTATGGCATGCTAATCTGAATTCTCTATCATCAGTTCTCTTCTTTCTTATCCATCTTGAGAAAACATTCCCTCAGACAAGAGCTTATAATCTTTTCCTCTAACTTATTTAGGTTACCATCATGCCATACCCAGTTTTCAGACATTTTCATGATGACTCCATTGGCTACTTAGAAACACTGCATGGATGTCAATCATGATATTGCATAATTATTTTAATGCTTTCACTTCCTTCAAAGGAGTTTCTTCCTAAAAGAAAGTCATCATTTGTATAGGTTACAATTCTCAATTCCTCCTTCCTAAATAGTTCAGTTGTTCCTCTCACCTGTTTTTCATCCTGGGATAATCCCCTTATTCTTTTAGAGTTGGTGAAATGTTACCTCTTCCAGGTTGTTCAGAAGAATTGTTCTCTTCCTCTATTTTCTCCTTTGCCACTCTCTCTCTCTCTCTCCGGAACTTACTGGTTTATAACATAATGGATTTTTTTTTTTTTAAGATTTATTTATTTTATTTTATTTATCCTCCCCCTTGCTGCTTGTGCTGCTGTGTCCATTTGCTGCATGTCTTCTCTGTGTCTGCTTATCTCCCCCTTGCTGTGAGGTCTTGCCGCATCAGCCCACCGCACCGCTCAGGCCGGCGTGCCCTCACAAGGAGGCCTCGGGACGCGAACCGGGGCCTCCCATATGGTAAACGGGGGCTCTATCCACTGAGCCACACCCGTTTCCCATCATAATGGACTTTTAAGTCTGTTTTCTCCAGGAGGATTTCAACTTTTCCCATGGCAGGAACAGGGTCTTTTTCCTTTCTGTGTCCCTGATCACAGTGTCAAGCACATGGTCCCTTTAAAAAGGGGAACACTTAACAGCTCTTTATTCTCTGGACATTTTCTTCTCACATGTTAGTTGTTGCATTTTCTCAGTTAAGATGATGTGTACTTAGCTGTTGAAAATAACATGGAAAGCATGATGCCTTATGGTTATGATATGGCTTTATTACCAGTAACTAGGCATTGTCTAAATAGACAGTCATTGTCAGAGAGGATAACAAAAATCATCTCTTGAAAAATCCAACTGTTATTTTAAGGACCCCTTTTAACCACTCTGCATAGTTCAATTAATTTAAACCACTTGATTGTTAAAATGTTTAAAGACATTTCTGGCTGTTTACCACAATTTTTAAACACTTATTATTATTATTTTACATTAACAGTACACATTACATTTGGTAAAACACAAATAAAGAACCTGCCTGGTGAGGATTAGTGTAGGATCTTTATCTTCCATGGCCTCCATCTTGGCTCTAGGCATCCATTTATCTGTGGTTGAAGTGGACTTAGAAATTTAAGCACTGCCTCCAGCCACTCAACTGGCCATTTCCACATGGAGGAATGGCCTTCTGTCCATTCCCATTTTAGTTCATCCTACAAACCTTACCTGAACTCAACTCATGATCAAGGGTTGTGAACTGCCCATAGTTTGCAACATGGTATTTGCACTTTGCATAGTTGTCAAAGCAAAACCCCAAATGCTCTCATGACTGATATTTATCAAAATCAAGAAGTAATTTTTATAGAAATTAGTCTGAAGCAAGGCAGCTTTGCACATCAAATGTTTTTGTTTTGTTTTCTAATAAGTTTATTTTTGGAGAAGTTTTAGATTACAGAAAAAGTTATATCAACAGGATAGTGGATTCACATACATCACCCTTCCAAACACACACACATTTTCCCCTAATAGTAACATCTTCCATTAGTTCAGTACATTTGTTACAATTAAAGTAATGTGGAAGCATTGCTTCAAATCAAGGTCTATAGTTTACATATTGGTTTACACTTCATGCTGTACAGTTTTACAGGCTTTGACAAACGTCAGATGTCATGTATATGTCATTGTAATATCACCCATAACAATTCTCATGTCCTAAAAATGCCCTATGTTCTACCTTTTCTTCCCTCTCCCTTCCCTCTGAACCTATGGTAACCACTGTCTTTATATCAATGTTACAAGTTCTTGTTCTTCTGTTACCACATGATAATAACTACAATAAAAAGAAATTTAGATTGGTGAATGATTACACTTTCCCCTTATGTTTACTCATCCATCAATCTTTAGGAATTTGAGGTGATATCCAAGCTAACTGCTTCAGACTGAGAAATTACTTAGCGCTTATGGGGCAGATTGAGGGAACTGTTGCCTTGCAGTTGTAGATACTCCTTGTTTGTTGTGAAGGGAATTGTCCATCATCATCATTTTGTTTGTTGCCCTGGGCAAGTCTGAATAACTGCAAGGTAGGTGTTGTCCACAACTCTGCTGGGATTCAGGCTCAATCTCCACATATCAAAGATTTAAGTCTCTGAGATATATATTTAAGAGGTATAGTGATAATTATAGGTTAAAATAAAAGGGTTAGAAGACTCATGAGTAGGGAAATTATAATCTAAGTCTGTTATATTGGGGAAACACATGTAATAGTGTAAGAAGCAATGAAATCAAAGTGGCCTGGGCTAAGAATCGAAGGTTTTAAGACATAAAGTAGAGTGTGAATATGGATGGTGGGAAAGGCCAGTTTATTGGGTTTAACAGGGACATATGGATTCCTGTAAATGGGGGAATTCCTAAGACCATAAGTGAGCACAAGTCCAAGAGAAGACACAGGCTCAGAAAATATGGAGAGGAAACTTCACTTCACTTTTGCCTATGGCTGATCTTGATGGGAGGGTAAAACTGTGAAGGAGAGCAGCCATGAGTGTAGAGCCAATTTGAAATGTCTAGAAAGGTGTTTTTTTGCAGTGATTTGTTTGTTTTTGTTAGCTTCCACCTCTCAAAGAAATCTCTGTCATATCACTAGCTGTATGTAAACTTAAGGAATAAACACCTCGGGGACAAAATTACAGAGTTAACACATTAACATGTACAGTGTGAAATAAAATATTACAAGACAAAAAAAGAAACAGAAAATGGCTCATTCAAAGAAAGAAGATAAAAATCCAGAAACTATCAATGAAGAACAGACTTTGGACACATGAGAAAAAGACCATTAAAAAATGATCTTCAATATGGTAAAGGAAATAATGTGAAAATAACTAAAAGATATCAGGAAAACAATAAATGAACAAAATGAGATCTCAATAAAGGGATATGATTTATCTAAAGGTCCAAAACAAACTCTTGGATTCAAGTTCAATATAAATGAAATAAAAACTTCCTTAGAGGGTTTGAACAGCAGGTTAGAGTGGACAGAAGAAAGAATCAGTGAACCTGAGACAAGACAATTGATATGATTTCAGCAGAGGAACAGAAAGGAAAAAGAATGAAAAAATAATAAACCGAGCCTAAGTACATCAAGCACAATAGTTTACACATTACAGAAGTCAGAGAAGGAGAACAGAGAAAGGGGCATAATGAATGTTCAAAGAAATTTTGGTAGAAAACCTACAAAATTTGACTGGAAATATGAATACACACATTCAAGAACCCCAAATAGGAGGAAATTGAAAATAACTATGATGAGATATATTATACAGAGATTGATGAACACCAGTGACCAAGAGGAAACTCTGAAAGCTACAAAAGAAAAAAAACATGTCACATACAAGGGAGCCCTAATAAGACTTATTGCTGATTTCTCATCAGAAAGCAGGGAGACAAAAAAGGCAGTAGATGAAATATTTAAAGTACTGAAAGAAAATAACTGCCAACCAAAAATTTTATATGCAGTTTTTGACAGTTAGGCTCATGTGTCAACTTGGCCAAATGATGGTGCCCAGTTTTTGAGTCAAGCAAGCACTGGCCTAATTGTTACTGTGAGGATATTTCATGGACTGAAATCATCAGTCAGTGAGCTGATTGCACTTATGGCTGATGACATCCACAATCAACTGAGGATATTGCCTTTAGCCATGAGAGATGTGTCATGCAATCTGTTGAAGGCCTTAAAAGGAAAAGTGATTTCAGCATTCAGAGAGTGAACTCCCATTTCTACTTCAAGACAGCCAGCTTTTCCTGGGGAACTCATCCAGGACCTTCATCAGAATTCCTGACTTGCACCCTACCCTCCAATATTTGGACTCAGACATACCCAGGGTTGCATGAGAAAATTTTATAAAATCTCATAATATTTATAGATATCTCCTGTCATTTCTGTTTCCCTAGAGAACCCTGACTAATACAGTGACTGCCCTATAGAATTTGGACTCATGAATAAAGAACACTGACTAATACAGAGTTGAAGTTAAGTTGGTATCAAATCAAACTTTATTGTTACAGATTTAAGATGTTAAATCTAAGCCCCCTATAACCACAAATCAATCATCTAAAAAATATACATAGAAAGAAATGAGAAGTGACAAAGAATGGGTCACTTCATAAATCAAATCAATATGAAAGTAGGCAATAATGTAAGAATTGAGGTATACAAAAGATTTAAGTCTTGCAAAACTGAATAGCATAGCTATATTATATCTCAAAGAAGTTTTTAACAATCATTTATGGACTTTTCCATTTTCTCCTTTGAGGTGTCAGTGCCAAGTCCACCTCTCAAGACACCACCACCATGTTGAGTAAGGGACACAAGCACAGAGACTGTTGACTTAAAGAAGAAAGGGTAGAAGACTTGCTTCCTTAATGCCCAGTTTCACTCTCTACATGAAAAAATAAGAAAAAGGATATATCTGTGAGGTTTCTGGCTTGTGGAAAAGAGAAAGCTATAACAAAGAAACTAGGCAAACCTGAAAATAAGAAATGAAAATATGATGACAGCTCCCATTCCCTCAGCATTATAGATGCTAATAATATACCTTATGCTTTATGCAACAGAACATTTACATACAGAACCATGATATCACTTAAGTTGTGGTATCATTTTGAATCAGATCATGTATTTTAAACCAGATTTTGTGGAGTTACTGTAGCAGTTTGGCAGTTTGATGTAATTATGAAATCCAAAAATAGATATTGGATCATGCTTGTAAACTGGTCTGCTAATCTGGGCATGATTAAGTTATGATTAGGGCATTAACTGGGCCACATAAGTAGGGCATTGAGCCCCACCCCTTGGTGGGTGGGGGAATCAAAAAGACACAGCAAAGGACAGTGTTGGAGCAGTTTTTTGATGTTGGATTTCTGGTGTGGAAGGAGAGAAGGCCCTGGGATAGAGACAAGCCATTCGCCTGATAGTGTACAGGTGGCCTTGTGGAGAGAAGCAAAGCCTAGAGAGCCTCATAGTCTACAGTTGACCTTGTAGAGTAAACAGAGGGACTAAGCCCAGAGAGAAACACAGCCCTGGGAAGAGAGGAACCCAAGAAGTCTGAACCCTGACAAACATTGGCAGCTGTCTTGCTCCAACATGTGGCAATGGATTTTGGTGAGGGGAGAAACTTATGCTTTATGGCCTGGTAACTGTGGATTTCTACCCCAAGTAAATACCCTTTACAAAGACCAACTGAATTTCTGGTATTTTGCCATCAGTATCCCTTTGGCTGACTAATACAGTTACAGAAAAAGGAATTGGATATTTCCAATGTAGACATTCTAAGCTTTTTCAAAGTGATATACTACATGTTTTCAAATTAGAAATTAAGCCACTGTGGCATTCTATTGTTCTGATAAGGAACAACAGATATAATCCACATAAACACAGAGCTCTATGGGATCCTCAATATTTTTGTGAAAAGTGTAGAGGGTTTTTGAGACCAGAAATTGAGGAGAAACCACTGAGGATGACCCTCAGCCTGGATTGGTCCATTTCTCCTGATGACCTCACAAGGAGCCATTGTGATGGAACCCCAAGCTCTTATATAAGGCCCTGGATCTTAGATTTGTTGTATGGTAACCCAGGAAGCGGTTTTTGGTGGCCTGTGGGTTGAGGACTGCTTTTAGATAGTTCATTTTTTGTTATTGTGGATTCTTTTATTTTATTATTTTTCTTTTTGTACTTATTCTTTTTCCAGATTTTTTATTCTTTCCTTTTGTTATTTTTTAAAGTCTTTTACTTTTTTCTCCACCTCTTTCTTTTTAAAAAAATATTTTCCTTTTGTTTTACTCCTGTTTTTTTTATTTATTTATTTTTTTTTTCCTCTCACATTTCTTTTCAGTTTTTAAAATAAGATCAGTTATTCAGCTAGCTTGGGAAGAGTCTGTGTTTTTGGTGATTTTGATCATCTTGTCACCAGCTTGTGGACCCATTTGAAAGTCCACCTAGGTCACCAGGTCTCCTACAGAGCAGAAATCTGACATGCTGCAGGCTCTCTCAGCCCTGTGTGCTGAAGAGGAGACCCACATTGGGAACTCTCAGTTCCTCAGAATCAAAGGAAAGGGTGGCTTTTCCATGGTGAAATTAGCACAGCACATCCCCTCATTGGCCATGAGGTAGCCATCAAAATCATCCAGAAAAATGAAAACTCCTCCAACCTCTATCTGCTCTCCCAAGAAGTGAGCATACTTAAGTCCTTGAAAAACCCAAATATATCAAGTTATTTGCAGTCATTATGAATGACAACAAACTATCTCATCATAGAGTACACTTGTTGTAGGATATAGAAAACATCTCTTTCCCTTTAACTCTTCCGGCACTCTATCAACCCTGACACCCGCTCCCCATCCCCCTGCCCCCTCCCAATTCTCCCCTTACATGGCCGCTAAGGTTAAGTTGAAGAGCCGCCTAAGTTGAGAAAAGCCCGCGTCTCTCAACTGCCGGCGACGAGAACCCGCGAATCCCCGACCACCATTCATCTTTAAACCCGCCAATCCCTACCCTCCTCCCTGTTCGCGCCACAATCTTCCCGCCATCCCCATGCCCGCCAATTAGCGACCGCCACATCCCCCTTTACCCTATAAATAGTGTTGCATTTCCTGAATAAAACAGACCTGCGCCATCAGCCTCGTCTCCGCGGTCATTCTTTCCCCGCGCCGTGTTCGTCCTCCACACCCGTCACCCCCCACTGGGGGTCCCGCAGAGACCCCCGATCCCCCCTCAACTGGCGCCTAACGTGGGGCACTGATCGCCTGCAGCAGCCGCAGTGGTTCTTCGGGACGGGTAAGGACTCCACCTTGTTCCTCAGCTCGGCGGACATTCTCTCTTTTCTCTTTCTCTTCTTGTACATATAATTGACTGAGGTATAGATTTTAACTTTTCATTGCTAATAAAGTGTCTGATTTTGTGTTGGATTTTTCTGAGGTACAAGATTTAAGTTCATTGTAAATAAAGTGCTAGAATTATTATTAGATTGGCCACCTCACTCCCATGAATTTTAACACCCTCGCTCCCTGGTGTCCTCTCTTTTTCCTTCTTCCCATTGTTCTTCTCTTCTCTCTTGGCCTCCTCTATCAATTCTACCCCCAGCTCTCCACTTCTATTATCCCACCGGCTGTTCTTTGCCTCCTTCTACTCTTTCTCCTTATTTTTCTTATTTTCCTCATGTCCCTAGACAATGGGGGCCTCCTTCTCTTCTCGTCAAGCCCCCCAAGTTAGAGCTCTCACCAGCCTTCTCGCTTGCCACCAATGCAAGGTCTCTGCTAAACAACTTCAGGCTTATTGGGACCTGCTCCTTCCCTTCAATCCTTGGCTCCCTACCGCTAACCTCTGGGACCCAGACACTTATCGGCTGCTTATAACTCTGAATGTTCCAGCTATAGATATTAACCCTTCAAGGTCCAGCAGCAACTTTATAAACCTCCTACTGCTTACATAATAATAGGGCTGTGAGATGATAAAAGCTAATAAAATTAAATCACTGGAAAAGTAAGAGAACTTAGCAATACAGTTTCCAAAAAAAAAATTCTCAAACAGTAAAATCAAAGATGTATGTTTCTATTGATGTGTTGTAACTTGCTTTGTGTTTGTATGTATGTTCAGTGTCAGTGTATATTTTGATACCTCTGGATGGTAATATTAAATTGACAAATGAAAATTATTATAAGAGCTCTATTCAAATGGCCAGCATTAAATAATTGCTTATATTAATAAATATGGGTATTAATTTAAAATAATAAAAATAGTTATGAACAAACTAAATCATTATTCTAACAAGTTTGTTTAATGTTGATGGTAATTATATGTGTTGTCAGAAGTTTGCTTGGAAATAGTTTCCAAAATCATTGTGGTAACTTAAGTATGGAAGGTATATAGAATGTGCTTTTATTATTAAGAAAAGAAAGTAATTTTATCCTAAGATAAAATGCCTAGTTATTAAAACAAAGTAAAATGTGGGACAAAACCTGATTAAATATAAAAGTGCAAAAGACTTGTGAAAAAGGA
>JAQZBX010090511.1:0-12504 GCA_029593785.1 Cabassous unicinctus
TTTTAATGTCACTCAGAATAATTCCCAAGTCCCAAAAAAGCCCCTGTATTACAGCTGCTTTTCCCTTCCCTGCCCCAAAAGAATCCAGTGGCCACTGGCTCCACCTCACTGTTGTAATTTCTTCCCTTACTTGAATCACAATATGTCTACAACATAATACCAGTGAGTCCACTCTAGTCCATAGCTCTTCCCACAATCCTGAGGAATTTGGGATGGTGATGTCTACTCCACCTCCAAGTGAGAGGGGGCTTCTATCCCATGGATATGATGGATGGGATTATCTTGCCTGCAGCTGCATACTCTCTCCATTCCCTGGGATGGCTGTTGTCCATCATCATCATCTCCTCACCAGGTGACGTGGGTGACTCCATTGAGCTGTAGAGTAGGAGTTGCAGCTCCACCAAGATTCCAGGCACAGCTGGCACATGGGCAGGCCAAAGGCTCCAGTCTCTGGAAGTACACCTACAAATTCCAGCATCACATATAGGTTTGAATACAAGGGGCTGATGGATCATGTGCAGGGAGGATTTATTTGAGTCCAACTCTGTCACTCTCAGGAGCACAGATTCCAAAATATAACCCACTGATAAAGCATCAATCTCTGGAGCTATCCCCCCTTATCTAGGACCTGGGTGTCTCTGGAGCCCCCAGAAGCCCCTCTGTGTGGGGTGATATCCACTTTGTTGTTCTATGAGACACTACTGAGGTGTGCATAAGCATTACCTCTGGGATGACCTCCCGACTCTCTTTGAAGTCTCTTAGCCACATGAACTCATTTGTCTTTACCTTTTCCCCCATTTATTCAAAGTATTTTTCCAGATGTATTGCCAGTTGGTGCTTCGTGCTAATCCCTCGTTGCCAGGGAGGCTCATCCCCGGGAGTCATATGCCACGTTGGGGGGAAGGTAATGCATTCATATGGTGAGTTTAGCTTAGAGAGAGGCCACATTTGAGCAACAAGGAGGATTTTAGGTGGCAACCCTTAGGCACCCCATAACAGTAGGCTAAGTTTCAATTACAAGAGCAAAGACTCATAAGGCTAGTCATCAATAACAAGAAACCATCAGTGGACCATCCTCCTTTGCTTGGCAGATTATTGATGTCCTATTAGAGAATGCAATAGAACTCCCCAGGTTGGGAATTCAATATTCTTTCAGTTATTGTGTGGACATCCACCCACTGAGACAATGTTTAATGAACACTTGAACATATACATATGTCTTAGAGGCATGCCCCAAATGAACTCCTTCCCATGTGTCTCAACATCACTGATACCCCACACCAGTGATCCTTTCCCGCCAATGCTGTGATCTTTTTGATCCAAAACATTATTGAAAATGAAGCCAACAAAATAACCAAATAAAATTAACCATAAAATGATATAATAATTTAAAAAATAACCAATAAAATACAAAAAATTAAAATAATTTAAATTAATTTTTTTTTAATTTAGAAATTGTGTCTTTCATCACTGACATTTTCTTCCATTTATTATCACAGTGTCTCATTTTTTTTCACTTTATCTTCAAAGGAGCTTTAGGATACAGAAAAGCCACATAGAGAATACAGGTGATTCCCATATACTCCCTTTTCCCCTCTCCCATATTAATAACATTTTACACATGAATGGTACATTTGTTACAATTGGTGTACAAATATTGAAACATTGCTACTAACCATCGTCAATGGTTTACATTATGCTTTATATTTTGGGTTTTACATTTTTATAGGTTTTGACAAAATTTGAAGTGGCCTATGCCCATTATTGCAAGATCATGCTGAACAAATTCCAATGACCCAAAAATGTCTTATGTTCCATTTATTCTATTCTTACCTCCCCTTCCCTCAGAATCTATGGTAATCACTGAGTTTCAATATTTGAAAAATAAGATTCAATATTCATAATATTGAGGGCTTGATATATTGTTGTGTTTTTGTTTTGTTTTTGTTTGTTTGTTTTTTATACCGCCTATGTTCTCAAGGGATTCTTGTCTGTCTAATTGAGAACATAGCAGGACTCCCTAGGATGGGAGTTTGATATTTTCTTGTTTATTGGGTGGGTCTCCTCCCACTGATATAACACACTATTACAAGATGAACACTTACATATTCCATAAAAGCCTGTCCCAGGTGTAGCCTATCTCATATATGCCACCATACCCAACACCCTATATCAGTAACCCACCCCTTCCATATTTGCCAAAAGAACATTTCTAACATTATAGGTTTAACCACAGACCTGCAAATCCCCAGAGCTCATCTGCTCCTTCATCAACCCTTCACCCAGTCCCATTGAGAGTCTAAAAACACTTCCACCCTACTCCCCCTCACAAACAAGTTCCACCAAACTCAATCATGTCACTGGACCACTGTCATGCCCATTCACTGCCCAACTACATCCTTCCACCTTATCATAGATCTGACCCTTGTTGACATTGGCTCACCATCCTCTATTTGTATCTGTCTCCTATAAACCTATCTTCCAGACTCTAGCTCTGTAAGTCTGCTCAATTTGCTTAATTCATATTAGTGAGGTCATGTAATATTTGTCCTTCAGTACCTGGCTTACTTCACTCAACATAAGGTCTTGAAAATTCATCTATGTTATCCCTTGTGTTAATACTGCATACTTTCTTACAGCTGAGTAATAGTCCATTGTATGTATATACCACAGTTTGCTTATCCATTCATCTGTTGATGGACATTTGTGTTACTTCCAACTTTTAGCAGTAGTGAATAATGCCGCTCTGAACATTAGTGTGCATCTATCTGTTAGTGTCCCTGCTTTCAATTCTTCTGGGTCTATACCCAGCAGTGGGATTGCTAGGTCACACGGAAGTTCTATAGTTATCTTCCTGAGGAACCACCAAACTGTCCTCCGTGGGAACGCTTTAGTTAAATTATCCTTGAAACAGTTAACACCTGCTTTGTTTTGCTGCACAAGCAAATTACTGCTGCTTGAGAAAAAGCTGCTATTATCAGTTCCTGCTGAAAAACAATGAGAGCATTCTTACTTTACACTCTTAGTTAGAGCTTGCTGCTTTTCCATCATCTCCTGTGCAGTTCAGAATTTTCTAAGCCCCTACACATACAACATGTCCTTGAGCATGCCTCCCGAAGTGGCTGAACTGTATATATACTGGAACAGAACAATAAACGGAGCTCCCCCTCAAAAAGAATACTAAGCTTCAAAGTGTTTTCATTTTCATTGCCGCGGCAGTCCTCCACAATGGCTTTACCATTGTACATTTCCACCAACAGTGAATAAGTGGTCCCTTTCCTCCACATCCTCTCCAACACTTGTAGTTCTCTGTTTGTTTTTAATAACCACCAGTCTAATGTGTGTATGAGATCATCATAGATTTCATTTCCATTTCCATAATAGCTAGTAATATTGAGCATCTTTTCATGTGCTTTTTAGCCATTTGTATTTCTTCTTTGGAGAAGTGTCTATTCAAATATCTTGCCCATTTTTTAAATGGGTTGCTTGCTTTTTTTTTTCTTTTTTGAAATGTAGGAATACATTATATGTGTTGGATATTAAGCCCCTATTGGATAGTTGGTTACCAAATATATTCTCCCATTGAATAGGCAGCCTTTTCACTTTCTTGACAAACCCGTTTGAAGTGTAAACTTTTTTAATTTTGAGGAGGTCTCATTTATTTTTTCTTTCATTGCCTGTGATTTGGGTATAAAATTTATGAAAACATTCCCCATTACAAGATCTTGTAGATGCTTCTGTACATTATCTTCCAGGAGCTTTAAGGACTTGGCTCTTGTATTTTGATCTTTGATGCATCTTGAGTTAATTTTTTTATACTGTGTGTGGTGGTGGTCTCATTGTTTTGGATATGGATATCCAGTTCTCTAAGCACCATTTGTTGAGAAGGCCATTCTCTACCAGTTGAGTGTGTTTTGGTGGCCTTGTCAAATACACATCAGAACTCTCATTTCAGTTCCCTTGGTCAGTATGTCTATCCTTGTGCCAATACCATACTGTTTTGACCACTGTAGCTTTGTAGAATGTTTTAAAGTCAGGTAGGGTGATTCCTCTAATTTCATTTTTCTTTTTCAATATGTCTTTGGTATTTGGGGCCATTTGCCCTTCCAAATAAAGTTCATAGTTAATCATAGAGATTTGATAACAAATAAATTGCTTAATATACCCATTTCATGACATAATCATGCTTTCAATTCATCCTCAGTAGAGATCTACTGAAGTGAGTGGGTGGATATAGGCTCTGAATTGTTATTGTCTAAGTTTTGGCAACAGAGTCTGACATTCAATTATAAGACTATTTTAATACTTTGAATTGTTTTCTTCTTCACCATAAAATATACTTATCTAATTCAATATCTATGCCTTCTCTACAGTTGTGAGAATTGGAGAAGTCTGCACAAATGTTTTTAAAGAATATATTTTTATTAGAGAAGTTGTGAACTTACAAAACAATTATGGACATGTAAGGAATTTTCATATAAACCCCTCCAGGAACACTCTATATTGTTGCAGAACCTTTCTTATGGATTATGAGATAATATCTTCAGACTATTACCACTAACTATGGTGTATAGTTTGCATTTGTTATATTTTTTCATACACCCCTATTATTATCACAGTACATGTTTGGCATTGATGCAAGAATATTACAGTATTGCTGTTAACTATATTCCATAGGTTATATCCCCAGGCTTCTCCACATTCTTACCACCTTGCAATTGTGATGTACATTTGTTCTAGTTCATAGAAGGACAATTCTTATTCACCTTTGTGTATACTATATTATTCATTCCCTAGATTATTCTCTAGCTTTCTTTCAATCGGTATTTATATCCCTACACTACACTTTTCAGCAACAATCCCATTTATGAACCAGCTGCATTAGTTCTATTCACTATATTGTGTTGTTATCAATTTATCCATTTCCACACTTGTACAATCAAGCTAATTAATGTTAAAAATCAGTACCCCTTCTCAGCTTGCTCTTGCAAAATTTTAATTGACAGATTAGTATAAACATAACACCTGGAATGTAAATTATACATTTTATTTAATTTCTCTTATTATTTTGAATTACAGAGTTTTCATCACTAATTAGATATTTGAGTCAAATTGTTGTCCAAGATTCAATAGTGTAACTTTTACAATATTGATTCAACAAAGAAGTTGATAAAGGAAAATATATTTTCTTAGAAGTCAGAAATCAAATTCTAGATTGTCATGTATCTTCTATTGGCAAAACTTATATATGAAGTTGGATGGACTGTGAGAAAGTGAGTCAACTGCATAGAAGGAAGAGTCCATATGACTACCTCATTTTTTATACAAATTGCAAGTTTGAGAGTCCCCATGACCACTGTCAAGGTTTCGTGACTTGCTAGAAGGACTCCAAGAACTCAATGAAAGCTGTTATATTCACATTATAATCTATTAACTGGGATAGGATACAGATTAAATTTGGTCAAAGGGAGACACATAGGACAGAGTTCAGGAAAAGTACCAAATATGGAGCTTCCTGTCATCCTCTCCCCAAGGAGTCAAGAGAGTTATATTCCATGAATTAATGTGTGATCACACATATAGATATTGCAAACAAATGAAAGTTCATGTGAGCCTTGAAGTCCATAGTTTGTGGGCTTCTGTCATGTAAGCATGACTGATCTCAATCTACATTCACCAGCCGCTCCAGAGGCTGACTACAATTAGGCTACAAGAAATAGATAATGTTCCTAGCTGACTTAAAGGAGTAAAAGTGCACCATCCAAACAAGGAGAAAACAGTATTATAGGTATCAGTTTGTCTCTTAAATATTTCATGGTCAGCATCCTGCACATGCACACACAAATCCAACCGTAGAGGAAAATGATACCATGTGATGAAAATCAAGAAAAAAGAGATCTATTGGGGATCAAAGATAGTGAAGTTTTCAGAGATAGATTTACTACAACCATGTTTAAAATCTTCACGGAAATAAAAGTAATGATTGAGAATGTTGGCACAGCACAGAAAATTCTAGAAATATCAACAAATGAATTTTCTACAATGGGAAAATAAAATAAATGAAACAGTACTCACTTGTTGCTTATAACAGCATTTAATAGACAGCAGAAGAGAGAGAGAAATCAGAAGAATATATGCAGAATTAAACAGAGTAAACTATGGAGAATACAGAAAAGGTCATAAGTATAAAATGGAAACAGTAAAATACTGCAGAAAGAGAGGAAAGAGAGAATGTGACATAACCAGTAATTAAGGAGATAATGACTCACAATTTTCCAGTATTTTCAATTTCTTTTATAATTTTCATATATAAGATCCAAAAAATAATAATATGCAGTACATGAAAAGACAGGATGGGATAAAAAATCTGTGAGATAGAGAAGAGGGAATTATTCATTTAAGGAAAGGTGCTTCATTTCCCATTGCTCTTTATTTTCACATTTTTCATGAATTAGGCTTGATTACATAGAGAATTGCTGTGGAAGGAATGACTTCTTTCCTTCTCTTTCTTCACAAATTCTATTTCTTCATGAATTCCCTTGATATTCTTTCCCCTTGGAATTTCCATATGTATTTTAGAATCATTGTCATTGATTCAATATTGAGTATTCCAATTCAGGAGCCACAATAATTGGATATAGATCTGGTTTGAGTAGGTTTTTAACAAATCAGACTCAAATGAACATATCTGCTCATGTGTACCTGTTGTATGTATTTCAAGATATAATTCAATACTCTAGAAGTCTGTTAAATGCACACATTTTACCTTATTGCCCTGTGAAGCAGCACTTCACCTGAATGTTTACACACCATGGGAAAGTCCTTTGCCTGTTAACTGGCAAAGGAATCCTCCTCCTCCTCCACTTGCAGTTTGAAAAAATCCACTATGTTAGGCATCAGTTTTCACAATGAAATGAAGTGACATTGAATTATTATTTGGTGACCTCTCACTATTATATGCTATCTTGTAGAGAGAACTCTATGGTATCATTTGTCAGCTTTTCAGGTGGATAAAATGTATGGATTTTGCTTCCAAAGTCTATCATCTTTTCTTCTCAGTGTGCAATATGTATACTCCCTTATCCATATCCCAGCCTTATCCAAAGCCCCATTCCTAACCTCATTTTCTGTAAGTCAAAATTTTTCTTCTTTCTATTTCCATAAAGAATAAATTACAATATTAAAAATATCTTTATGATTTTTTAAAATTTTTGTGCTAAGTTGTTGTAGTTTAATAGTATATTATCAAGCATACTGAAATGCAATGGAAACCTAAAATTCAATGCTAAGGGGTGTGGAGTCTTTCTTTTTGGAGTA
Organism: Cabassous unicinctus; assembly: GCA_029593785.1. NCBI lineage: Eukaryota > Metazoa > Chordata > Mammalia > Cingulata > Chlamyphoridae > Cabassous > Cabassous unicinctus. Next base: position 7,318 of record JAQZBX010090511.1, read on the forward strand.
ATGAAATTGTTCAAAAATTTTTGAGATGATGAATGTACAACATTGTGATTATACTAAAAACCATTGATTATACACTTTAGTTAGAACAGCCAGAAACAGCAGCTATGTACAGTGGAGGAAGCATAGAGAGACTGAGAGGTGAGGGATTTTCTTGTTAGTTTGTTTATTATTATTATTGAAATAATGAAAATGCTCTAATTATGATTGAAGTGATGAGCACACAATTATATGATTAGAGCAAATACCACTTATTGTATACTTTGGATGAATTGTATGCTTTATTAATATGTAGCAATAAAATTGATTTGTTTTTAAAAAATTCAATCCTATAACTGTTAGGATGGTAGCATATTAGACTGATATACTCCTGAAGCCTTAAAAGTACCTTAGCCACTGTCAATGTATTTCATGTAATGAAAAAGGAGCAAAAACCTAAATATATCTTTTACAATCTGAATTCTAAGCAAGATTATGACCTCTTAGTAGGTAATTCTCTTCTGCCTTCCTTATTTCCCTTTCCCTCTGGGAGCACTTCAGATTCTACCATATTAAGGTATAATCAATTTTCATTGTTATAGGCTAAAAATCCTTGTTTGTTTTTGTTGTTTATTCATTCTTCAGATCACAATTCTTCATTAATCAAAAAAATGCACTAAGTTGTTGGTGTTATACAGTAATTCCCCTGGTTCAAGAGTTAATCACCATTGCCTCCATTGTATGGCACCAACCCAATTTTCCTTTGGCAATGAGCATCAATCCCCCTGGCTAGTAAACTTTCCTGTTTCTATAAGTCAATGAATAAGAAAAATATTGACAATGACCATCCCACACAAATCTTTTCTCCTCTTGGAAAGTGGTTCTTCTCAAAAGCCCTCAGGTACTTGTCATGACATGAAAATACTGGCTATATATGATAGGTCATAGAAATGTACATGGTTAAAAGAATAATCAAATTGTGTCCCCTGGATATTTCAAACTTGGACTGACACAATCTCTCTTCATTGATAGATGTGAATATAAAATTTAGAGATTGACTTCATGTTATCAACATGTGAGCAACTTGGATCTAGTGGGTATCTGAAGAACTTATGCAAAGAGAAAAGAGAGATACAAGATGACAAAAAATACCAGGTACCAGTTGTTTAATGTTTCTATTCTTATCCAGTAATAAGGTTGGGGCCTTTAATAAGAAAGTCAACACTTTCCTTGACATTTAAATTTTATTTTGAGGGAATGTTAAAAGCAAAAAAATAATTTTAAGTACAATAAAATTTCATAATGACAATGGTATAAGTAAGGGTTGATGAGGGCTAACTAGTTTGGTTTTTCTTACATCTATAAAGTGTTGACATTAATAGTACAAATAAATGTCAAGCTCATTGGAGAAGAAAGTCTTTCTTTGCAAATGGAATAAGATGAGGACTTCATGAAGAAGATGCATGAACTGACATAAAAGAGAAATGAAATGTTAAAGGCAAATTCATGGAAAAATGTGAGAAATAAATATAGTTAAAATGTATAATTAAAAAGTCAGTAACCTCAATAATAGTCAATGCTAGGCTACAATTGATGTTTATGTACCTCAGAATTTATTCTTTGTCTATATTCTATCACGTATGTGTTGTATGTGCATGTCTTTCTTACCTGACCCAGAGCTGAATTCTCTCATCTTTCCAATATCCATAAATGTAAATGCAACCAAGTACTACACTCATATAATACTCTACTAGAACTTTGACATTTTTAACCAGGAGCACTAGCACTAACACATATATTAACTACTACATCTACTGCCACAAATGTCCTATTACCACCAGGTCATTGTAATTTTTAATGTTTATTTAGCCATCTTAAAACATCATGTGTACAGTAATCCTTTCAAACTATTATTTATATTTGGAAATAATATAAATACATAGTATAGTAATCTCCAATTTACAGTATCAATTTGTGGACTCATTCTTAGTAAGACTGAGATTTCTTATGGTTGGGCTGATTCTCAAATATTCAATTACTTAGACCTCATCTTCTTAAGGAATTCCTGGCACTTGAATAAAGTGTACTTCAGTACACATATAATTGTGTGCTCATCACTTCAATCATAATTAGAGCATTTTCATTATTTCAATAATAATAATAAACAAACAAACAAGAAAATCCCTCACCTCTCAGTCTCTCTATGCTTCCTTAGACTGAAGATGAAGGGATTCAGGAGAGGTGTGATGACACTGGAGAGGATAAAGAGGATCTTGTTGAGATGGAGGCTGCTCTACTGTGAGGGATGGATATAAACAAAGATGGAGACCCCATAGCCCATGGAGACCACAGTGAAGTGAGAGGCACGGTGGCAAAAGCTTTGTGTTGTCCTTGTCCTGAGGGTATCTTCAGAATGATGGAGATGATATAAACATAGGAGACCACTGTTAGTGAAAAGGAGTTGATGAGCAGGACAATGGAATTGAGGAAATACATGACATCAATGGCACGTATGTCAACACAGGCCAAATGGAGGAGGGGAACACTGTCACAGAAAAAGTGGACAATTTCATTGGGGCCACAATATGGTAGTGGCCCCAAGGATGGTGGATGGGAGGATGAGGAAAAAACCACCAACCCAGGAGAGGATGACAAGATGGATGCAGAGTGAGCTAGTCATAATTGTAGGGTACTGAAGGGGACTGCAGATGGCCACATATCATAGAACATGACAGCAAAAGGATAAACTCAGTGCATCCAGAAAGGTAGTAGAAATAGGACTGGGTGAAACATTCACTAAAAGAGCTTCTATTCCTTTCTGACAGGAATCTTGCCAGCATCTTGGGAACAGCACAGGTTGTGGTTAATATTTTGCTGAGCCCGATGCCCACCCTTCCCTTTTGCCTTTGTAAAGAGTATTTTTCTAATGCCTGGACTAGGCTGGACAGTCGATTTCTAAAACTATTTTGGTACTTGCTCCTGGCCCAGCCTCCACAGCAGTGCACACATGAGTGCATTTATGTGACTGGGGCTCCACCGGGCCCCCAAGGACAGGGCCCTGCCAGGGCTGCAGGAGGTGTTGGGGGGGTGGGGCATTCAGGATAGATTACCCTGTAGATTGTACCTTGGAATTTTTTTCCCTCCCATTTTGTTAAAATTAACACTGTTTTAATATTAAAAATACTGGTTTTTAATATTGAAAATAAAAGCATTTAATATCTCTTAAAAAATATTTCGCTGAAAGAGAGGTTGCTGAGGAAGAAATACATGGGTGAGCAGAGCCTGTAATCCACAACGATCAGTGTAATGATGGGGGTGTTTCCAAGGACAGCCACCACATAAGCCAATAAATAAATCAAGAATAAGATGCCCCTTAGTGCTCTGGTAGGTTTCCCAATAAGAATAACCTCTGTCAACATGGTCCAATTCTCTCTCTTCATGCTGGGTAGGGAATCTCTTCTCTTAAGAGAACCAAGAAAGAGAAAGAAGAATGATTCATCATTTATTAAAACAGAATTTTCTGCAATAAAAAGAGTGGGGCAATTTTGTTCCCTCTATTTCTAACAAGTTACATAATTGAAAAATATAATATGGTCATGTTTAATATTTCTTATAACTTCCAGACAAGAATATATGAAAATCAATGTTCTTATTAATGGTATATAAAAATCAATTAACCTAACAGATATTTCAACCCTCACATCCTTATTTTATCACAAATGTAAAAAGGCAGTAAGTAAACCATACTTAATTATACACACATACACATAGACATATAGATATACACACACATGCATATAAGATTTTGGTTAGGGTGGAATAAAAGCAATGAATATATTTTTATTAATTATTATTTAATTTTGTATTTGATAATACTTTCAAATGAACTGACATCTATTAAATATTTCAGATATTATCCAGTTAACACAAGACTTCAATCAAATCTACAAGGCACAGATATTGTGTGCTGCAGCTATACCTCCATGTTTAACTATTTAGAGTGAACACTACACGACAAAAAATGATGGTTGCTGGAATGTAGAAATAAAATTAATTCACTTTTCATCTTTTAGATACTATAATTGGTCCCCTATATAGAGTTTAAGCTTCACTAATATTTTCTTTATTTTTTATTATAGTCAATGGAGGTTAATCTATTATGGTAGAACTTTTAAATGACAAATTAATAAATAGCTAAAGGGGGAACAGATATGAAGTGTATTAAACTTTAAATAATTAGAGGTTCTTGGAACAAATTCTAGAACAACCTTCTAGCATTTTCTTGATGCCTTGGTATGTCTCTATACTTGTGTGTAGGTGTATCAGGCATTAATTTCTAGCCCCAGCCAGAAATGTCTGTGACAACACTTCTCTACATATAAATTAATGCAGGAATTGTTCTCACTTTATGCAATTAAAATAAATTGGTAGAGTACACAGAGAAAGCTCCAAATTTGAAGGTGACATTAATAGATTTGTCATTTTAAATGAAAATTTTAACAGTAAAATGTGATTTTTAGAGGACAGGAAAACATCAAAAGAGATCCTCAAAAAGGCAATAAAGGAAAATCAATAAGAAAATTTCTGAAAATAAAGGAAACAAAAGTAAAAGCAAATAATTTCCAAAATAATGAATCACACAATTAAAAGCCAATATATCAATAATATTTCAAAAACAACAGCTAACTGTAATTTTCAGAATGAAATAAAAACAAAATTTTAATGTATGCAATTTGCATGAAACATATGTAAATGTAATGTATCAAAAAGTAAAAAAAAGCATTGTTGTATATGCCAGTGGATTTAAAAAAATATATAAGAAGAAAAACAAAACAAAATGTATGAAAAGAATAAAAATATATATAAGAAGAAAAGTAGATATTGCAATATGAATAATAGTTCTGTTGTAGACATACTGTGATTCAAGCAATGGAAGAAATTGTAACAGTGAGGTGGAGCCGGTGGCCACTGGACATTTTTGGGGCAGGGAGAGGAGGGGCAGTTGAAATACACGGGCTTTTTTGGGACTTTGGGGGTTGTCCTGAGTGGCGAAGCACCGACGAATGTAGGCCATTTTCCATCAGAATATACCATACAGAACTGGGTGGGAAAGAGTGTGGTCTGTGATGTGAACTGTAGTCTATGCTCGGTGGCAAGGCCCCAGGATGTGTATATCCATTGTGGGTGTAGTACCACACGGATGGGGAATGG
>JAQZBX010090512.1:0-12504 GCA_029593785.1 Cabassous unicinctus
ATCTATTAAGTTGTTTCTTTTTAAATCTTTAAAAATGTCCCCTGCTTGTTTTATTTTCTTGTAATTTATTTGTTAATACAACAAACACTTTGTTCTAAATAATTTCCTAAATTTTGCATTCTTATTACATTTTCATAATCCCTGAACTTGTTCATTTCTCTCTTTTATTTCCAATGAAGTGAACATTTAAATTCTGGTTCTATTGTTTTGCAAAGAATGCAGGTGAAATATTGCATGATTTATTACATAATATCAAGAAGACCATAAAATCTGGGAGTTTTTATTATTAATGAAGATAAATTTAATCACTTTTCTATCCATTTAAAAATTCCCATTAACTTTTCACCTAATAATTTTAGTAGGTGTTGCTGATTATTGAGATGGTAATCTAGCAATATTTAAATCTTTTCATTCTTTTTGGATATATTAACTTGAAATGTTCTATAAATGATGACTTTTCTTCATCTACTATTTGTTTACTCTGACATAAATTCCATTGGGACCTCAAAGGTAGTCATATTTTTTGCGTGTGTTTTGTATTTTCTTTTTAGTCCTTCCTTTATACTTTTTTAAATTTGTCCTATGGTTTATCTTAGAGGAAATATTCATTACATTACTGTGGTTTGAAATCATTTAAAATATTTCCTTCTCTAGTAAAACCATAAATGAAATATAAGGTTAGATTTATTTGTTTTATATTTCTTCAATATTTATGTTTTTTATTTTCATTAAAGTCTGTTTTATTATTGTGCAAAATATTTACATTACCTCAGAGTCAGTCTGCAAAATAATCTTCATACAGAGAAGTAGCTTCCATAACTCTCTGGACCACATTGTGGCCTCCCTTCCACCATAGAAAATCATCTTCATTTCATTTGGTATATCATTCCATTTTTTAATATATTCAAATTTACATACAGTATTCTGAGTTGAGCTTTCTTCACTTCATAATACATGCTATGTATAACACCATAATGTAATTTCAAATAAATATATATCTGTACAGACATATATATACAAAATCACATGAATTTATACACATATTTATTTACTTTTGAAATTATATTGTATTGTGATAGAAGTTGTAATGCTGTATGCATGTGAATATACATACACACATTCCTCTTCCAACATTTTTTTTTAATACTAAACTTTATTTTTGGAGGAGTTTTAGATTTTCATTTACAACAAAACTAGAGAAAATTTCCCACATACACATCCACACACAACCACACATATAGTTTTCCTATTATTCACATCTTAGATACTGTGGTAAATTTGTTAAAGTTAATGAACCAGTATTGAAGCATTGCTACTAACCAAAGTATATAGTTTACATTATGGTTTACACTTTGTGCTGTACAGATCCATAGGCTTTGATAAATGCATAATGTCATGTATCCATCATTGCAGAATCATACAGAAGAATCTCACCACCCCAAAAATGTCCTGTATTCCACTCATTCATCCCTCTCCTTCTCTTCTGAATCCCTGGCAAACTCTATATTTATATTAATGTTACAAGTTCTTCCATTAACACAAGATAATAACTATATAATATATCAATTTTGGTCCATGGTTACACTCTCTCCCTTATCCTTGTTCAGTCCTTATTCTTGAGAGATATGGGATGATTTCTACTCTGACTGCTTCATGCTGAGAGGGGACTCACATATTATGGAACAAATGGAAGGAATTGTTTTCCTTTCAGTTCTAGATAATCCTTGATTTTTGAGAATGGGGCTTGACCATTCTCATCATTTTGTTTCTTGTCTAGGGCAAACTCAGATGACTGTAGAGTATAAGTTGGTTACAACTTTGCTGCTATTTAGGATTCAACCAACAACAATCCAAAGATTTAAGTTTCTGAGAAATATACATAACAGGTACATTAAAAATTATAGGCTCAAATAAAAGTAGTAGAAGACATATGACAAAATGGATGAGCATGGAAGACATTATGTTGAGTGATGCAAGCCAGACACAAAAAGAAAAATACTGCATGATTGCCCTATTATTAACTAATTATATTATGTGAAATATACATTATGTGAAATATGAATATGGGTAAAATTTCATATTCAAGACCATTTTTTCTTGGAAGCTGAACAAGTATGTTAATACCACAAAATATTACTATCAGACAAAAAAATAAAACCCAACATTATTCTAAGGGCAGGAGATCAGACACACAGTACCACATATTTTAGGATTCCACCAAATTAGTGGTTATATAGACTAAGGAAGGAATGCTAAGGAATGTGGGGTCTTTCTTTATGGAGCAATGAAATTTTTCCAAAATTTTTGAGATGATGAATGTAACACAATGTGATTATTCTAAAAGGCATTGATTATACACTTTGGATACATCATATGATATGTGAATATATCCTAATAAAACGGCTTAACAAACAAGTAAATAGTTTTGCAAAATAGTCAGAAATAAAAGCTATGTATACCATGGAAACAGAAAGATTGAGAAGTGAGGAATTTTCTTTTTTGTTTGTTTTTGTTTATTATTATTGAAATTATGAAAATGCTTTATTAATTATTGAAGTGATGAATGCACAATTACTTGATTATGTCAAATATTATTGATTGTACAATTTGGATAAATTATATTGTTTATTAATACATATCAATATAATTGATTTGTTAAAAAAATCTTATGTGGAAAAAAAAGGAGTAGAAGAATCAGGATTAGTGGATTTATAATGAGTATAACTATGTCATATTGGGGAAATAGATGATCATATATACCCAAATAAGGACCACCAAATGAGTGTTGATGTCATGAGACTGTGTTTCCTGCCTCTGGTGAATGGACATCCCTATAGTCCTTGGCAGCACTGTTGTTTTAGTCTTTGTTTACTGTAGAAGTTAGTGAAATCTGTCGGAGAACTTCAAAAGTGTAACCTCTGGAATGACCTTCCAACTCACTTTGAAATCTCTTAAACATAAAACTTTTTTTTTTTATTTAATGTTTCCCCCTTTTGGTCAGGTCTTTTTCCAAAAAAATTACCTGGTTAGTGTTTGGTAATTATCCTTCGGGATCAGGGAGACTCATTCCCAGGGACCATGTCCCATGTGATGAACAAGGCGGTATGTTTATTTCCTGAGTTTGGCTTAGAGAGAGGCCACATTTGAGAAAGAAGGATGTTTTTTCATAGCAACTCTTAGGCATTAATTATAATTAGAATAAGTTTCATTTTTACAAAATAAGGTTCAAATGCACAAGCATCAAAATTGAGGATTTGGCACATAGGTCTCTCCTCTTTACTTAGTCATGGCTTAAATATTCCCAGAGATTCTTGTCATTTTATTTTGTTTGAGATATTTGATATTGATAATTTGGAATACCATAGCCTCATTTTTTAAATGGTGAAATGCATGATTTATTTTTGTAATTGTTCTTCTGTGACTCTAAAGTATCTCCACTCTCTTTTGGGGAGTATAATATACTATAGTATACATTCTGCTTCAGCTCAATATATGTATATTCAAACTTATTAAATTACAGTGTATGCATCTTTCTTATTTCTATCTCTGTTCTTCTTTGATATTTTGAATGATATGTGATATTGATGTGAAAAAATTTACAGCTATAACTTTCATTTTAACTATTGATTTCTGCAACTGCTGTGTTTTGGTTTGTTTATTTTGAGGGTAATATATTAGTTTCAATTACCCACATCCCTGAATTTTTATTAATGTTTGGTTAGGTGTATATAATTTGTTGATGATTTATCTTTTATGGTAGTTTAATTTTCCACTATGTTTTTTCCTAAAAATAGAATTTACATTTCATTTTTAACAATAAAGTGATCAGCAGGAAAATGAAAGAAGCCAAACCAGTCTTGATATGTACAAGCTCTGCATTAGCCATACTCTGAGATAAAAATAGTAACTTGCTGGTCAGTTGTCAAATATTCCATAGACATAATTAATAAGATTAATTGAAATTTGGATTTATTCTATCATTAGCAATAAACATCATTGCTTATTTTGTATCACAGTATTAGCTATAATTTTATAAATCCATCACCCTTTGGAAAAAAGTATTAAATTAAGCATTCTGAAGAGAGATATCTCTCAGAAATTCTCACAATATATCACATTTTACCAAATCTTGAAATTTAAAAAATGTATGTGTAAAATGATAAATATTTGAGAGCCCCCTTTTACTCTTATTATATGAAAGAAAAGAAAGTAAAATGCTATGTGATGTTAAATATGGTTGAAATGGTTTTTAGAAAACAATGGGATGAGAAACTAAGCTTCATTATTATATCAAAAAATATTGTTCAAGTAACAGAAAAACAACAATAAAGATATGGAGAAATCAATTTTAAACAAAATATTCAGTCGAGATCCTGCTGAGACTTGCATAAGTGTAACCTCTGGAATGACCTCCTGAGTCACTTTTAAATCTCTTAGCCATGAAAAATCATTTGTACTTACCATTCCCTCCTTTTGATTAAGGTCTATTTCCAGATGCATTGTTAGCTGTTGCCAGGGAGGCTCATCCCCAGAACTCTTGTCCCTCACCAGGTGGTGGGGAAGGAAATACATTTCTATGCTATTTGGCTTAAAAACATGCCACATTTGAGCAAGAAGGAGGCTTTCAGAAGGTAACTTTTAGTCAGTATATAATACTTAGCTAAGTTTCAATTTCATAATAAAAGGTTCATTAGTACAGTTATCAATGTCAAGGGCCTGGCATAATGATCTGTCTTCCTTTACTAGACATTGCCCTTGCACTCAGGGGATTCTTGATATCCTGTTAGAGAATGTAACAGAACTTCCCAGGATGGGAATTCGATATTCTTTTGGTTATTGTGTGGATCTCCACCCACCAAAACAATGTACCATGAACACTTGAACATATTCATATGTCTTAGTGGCATGCCCCAGGTGAACTCCTTCCCAAGCGTCTCCACATCACTAACACCCAGCACCAGTAATCCTCCTCTGCCACTGCCATGACACTTCTGTGATTCAAAACCTCACAAAATGAAAGCAGCAAAATAACCAAATAAAATTAATTAGAAAATGAAATAATTCCAAAAATTACCAATAAAATACAAAAATATTTTAAAAATTTGAAATATTTAAAAATTTTAAAAAAATTTTCATTGTGTCTTTCATCACTGTAAAATCTGTTGTCTTATATATACAGTGAAAATTTCTTCCATATATTCCCCCAGTGTCTTAATTTTTTTCATTTTATCTTCAAAGAAGATTTACAATACAGAAAAGTCATGCATACAGAATACAGCTGATTCCCATATACCCAATGACCTCCTCCCTTTCCCCTCTCCCTTATTAATAATATGTTACATGCAGATGGTACATTTGTTAAAATTGATGTACAAATATTGAAGTATTACTATTAATTATGGTCAATGGTTTATATATGGTTTACATTTTGGATCATATGATTTTATAAGTCTTGACAAATTTTATATCCATTATTGCAAGATTTTGCTGAACAATTCTAATGCCCAAAAAGTCCTACATTCCATATATTCTATTCTTCTCTCCCCCTCCCCTTGGAACCTATGGTAATCACTAATTTCAATTTGAAGAAAAAGATTCATGGCATTGAATGCCCCAGGAAACACTGCCTCAAATAATGGGCTCCTGAGTGATTTAGAAATATCCAGAAACTATAAGCAGGGCAGAGAGCTCAGGAATTTTGCACCTTATCTGTGGGCCTTACTTTAGAATTTATGCCCCCAGTGTAACAGAGTTATACTAATTATGGGTTCTCTAAACATGGCTCTTCCACCCCTTTTATTTGAACCAATAATTAGCACTATACTTGATAAATATATGTCTCAGAGACTTAAATCTTTGGTCCATTCATCTGCCAGTTGAGCCTTGAATCTCAGCAGAGTTGCCACACCTACTCTCCAGTTCGTTGGATTTACCCAGGACAACTAACAAAGAGATGGTGATAGACAAGACCCATCCCAAGGAACAGAGAGTATCTGCAGCTGCAGGCAAGATAGCTCCATCCATCTGCCCCATGTGATCTTAGCCTGCTCCCAATTAGAAGCAGAGTGGGCATCACCATCCCCAAATCCCAAAATCCTCAAGATTGGGGTATTAGCAATGGAATAAAGAAGAAATTAATATTCTACTGCAGACATATTAATATTTTAGCAATGGAATAACTCATCATTGATGTAAAGGCAGTGGCCACCAGGGGTTCTGAGGGGAAGGCAACGGAAGACTAGTTGCCATATGGGGGCATTTTCAGGACATTAGTGTTGTCCTGCATTACATTGCAGTGATGGGTATAGACCATTGTACATTATGTCATAATTAAAAAAGTGTGCAAGACAAAGTGTAAACTATAATGTAAACTGTATTCCCTGGTTTCTAACAATGCTTCAATATGTGTTCATCAATTGTAATAAATGTACCACACTAATGAAGGATTTTGTTAATGTGGGAAAGTGTGGAAAGGAGAGGAAGTGCAGTATATGGAAATCCCTTATATTTTTAATGTAACATTTATGTAATCTAAAGCTTCTTTAAAAAAAAATAATTAAGTATAAAAAAAAAACAAATTATTTAGTAAAAGGGGTCTTCTATGAGAGTATTTTGTATTTGTAACAACTTTATTTCATCATGAAATACTCAAAGAAGGTCTTTGTAAATCAGTGAAGGAAAGTCCACCCAAGGTAAATGCTAAGTGTAGTGTCTTCCCTGTTTTTATGCTACTATGTGTTGTCCTGGGCTTAGGTTTTTTAGGTTTTTTGAGTTCCCTTGTTTACAAGAGTTGGAATGACACTTTTATTTCTTTTCTTTTTTTTTAAGATAGTTATATTTTTTAATTTTTTTATTATTCATAAAAATCAAGATTTTTCACAGTACATACCAATATTTGTAAAATGATACACATATGCATATATGTGTATTTTCTTAAATAAATGTTATTTTATATATATATATATTTTAAAGGTGCTTATATTACCTAATTATTACTCAGAAATTACAAGGATTCCCATGTTCCCCACCTCCCACACCTCCCACAACATCCCACACCAACATCCTTCATCAGTGTGGAACATCACCCATAATGGATATACACATCCTGGGGCTTTGCCACCAAGCATAGACCACATTTCACATCATAGACCACCGTCTCTCCCACACAGTTCTGCATGGTATATGCTGATGTAAAAAGGCCTACATCTGTTGAAACAATGCCACTCATGACAATCCCCAAGTCCCAAAAAACCCCTGTATTTCGACTGCCTCTCCCCTCCCTGCCCTGAAAATGTCCAGTGGCCACTGTCTCCACCTCACTGTTACAATTTCTTCCATTGCTTGAATCACAATATACTTTTATTTCTTGAAGACAGAACTTCTCCCTCTTTTATTTGTTTAAAGCAAGTAACATTTTGCTCCAGGCTTTCTGCCTCTATAATTTCTTAGCTTGCTTTCCTGTCATTTCAAGTTGTTTTCTCTTGGAGGGTAAATTCTAAGGAGGAGGGTTGGCTTGAATGGAGTTTTCCAAGTCATTCTTTCCTAACCAGAACAAGGCCAGGGACCACAGAAGCAAGCGCAGATCCACTTCAAATTGACCTGGGAAGGAAGGGCACCAAGAGATTCTTCCATGGCTCCCCAATGTTGTACTTTTCTGACCTGCTTATAAAATGAAGACTTAAACTGTTCCTGCATCTCTGAGAAAGTAAGGCATCTAAAAGTCTCCTCATCCACTTTTGTCCAGGGTGGATTGGAACAATAGAACTGGGTCTCCAGTGATCTGAAGTCGTTATTTTAAGGCCATGAAGTGAAATTGGTCATACACCCCACCCACCCACTTCTGGGGAAGTGGAATTTTGCATCCCTTTCTGTCAACACCTGCCAGGGGCAATATGACCTGTGCCAAGAGTGTGAGATAGGTGAATCTAATGCCACAGAGAGAGAGACCAATTTGCTAGTCTTTACTGTAATTCACCATCCTCTTCTTCCTGCACTTCCCTGGATGCTGTATAGTGTCCTACTGGACTCCAGAGGTTGAAATAATTCTTTCTGATAGTTCCTGTCTGTTTAATTGTTGTTTTCATGGAAAGACTTAATCTGAAGCTTTCTACTCCATCATCTGTCCATTTCTTTAACTTTTGAGATAAAGTGCCCCACTATGGTTTAGCATATTCTCAATTCTTCTTTTAAGCCTGACAAGCTAAATGAAATATAAATTGAAGCTATATTGTGTGCACGGAGTTTTTTGATCTCCGAGTTCGGAGTGCACTTTGTCATTATGAAAATTTCCTCTGTACTTCAAGAAATGTCGTTTACCTTATAGTCTGCAAATTCTGATAGTTTAACTACATTAGCTTTCTTTTGTTTAGTTTTGAATGGTATAAATTTTTCATAAAAAAGCTATATATAACTTATAATAGCATATTTATTTTTATTTGAAGATATGTAAGTGGAACACAGTTTTGCTTTTTAACAACACCTGTCAATCCTAGTATTTTAATTGCAATGTTCTGTTCATTTACATTTAATTTAATTACAGATATATTTGTATTTAATATATGCTCTTTGACTTGTCTTATGCTTTTTTCATCCTTCTATTTTTTGGTTAATAGGTTTTATTCTCACTTTCTTCCTATGTTAGCTGAGTAATTATAAGTTCTCACTTTAGTGATTTTACTTGATATTATAAAATACATTCTTGATTTATTACAGTTTAGAAGAAATTATTTTTGCTACAACTTTCCCAGAAATGTTATTATTTTAGAACACTACATATACTTAATCTCTTCTCTTTGCATTAATATATTATGAATTTTAATTTTAAAGACATCTCACTCTATCAACCATAATTGATAATACTTATTTAATTCCTTTTATATTAATATATTTTCCATTTTAATTCTTCTTCCTTTTCACCTGCATGCGTGTTACCATTTGTGACCATTTTCCTTCCCTGAATAATTCTGATGTTAATCTAAATCTTCAGATTTACTGACAACATATTCTCCCAGTTTTCATATGTGTGAAACATTTTTAAGTTGCATTTACTTTTAGAAATTATGGCCTCAGTGTATTTAATTTTAAGTTTGCTATTTTTTAATACATTAAAAATAAAACTAAATTGTGTTAGTCCATTGTCACTATTGGTGTTTGAAGAAAATATATTTTTGTTACTTTAAAATTTTATTTTTTTGGTTTCCAGTAATTTTATAATGATGTCATTAAAATATGATTTTTTTTTCTATTTATCTTGCTTAGAACTTGGCAATCATAATTATTTGTTGATTTCTTTCCTACGTTGCTTCTGTACGTCCCACCATATTTTTTATCTACATTTCTCCTGGGATGAAAATAACACGTAAGTTAGTTACACCCTGTTAAATGTATTACAGGCATGCTTTCCCTCTTCACTTCAATTTATATATTTTATATTGTCCTGATTCTCATGAATATTAAGGTCTTCTGATGTGTCTAACTTGGGTTTTATCACATTTTGGATTATTAATTTCAGAAATATTTTGCATTTATATAAAATCTATTGTATTTTTATTAACATAGATATTGTTTACTTCTCTAATTTTTTTTCATTTTTATATCCATATTTCAATCTATCTTCTCTATTTTGATGTTCTATTTTATAAAATATAAAAGTCCTTATCTAGTAATTTTCTTGTATGACTCTCCTGTGGTCTATTTTAACTGTTTTTTAAATTATCTTGGAAATTGTTGTTTTGTTTCTTTGGGAAGGTTGATATGAGTATTCAACTTTCCACCATAAGTGCAATGGAAGTCCATCCAGTTACTTATAAGGAAATTTATTTTATCACATTTAAAAATTAGGAAAATGTTTTCTTTTTATTTCTGAGGATAAAAAGCATTTTTACTCTCGAGATAATTGAAAACTACTGTTGCCATTAATGGGCATATTTGGTTCAAAAAATTGAATATAATTTAGGGTCTTAAAAAGTCATATACCTGAAGTTCTCTGTTGAGCATGAGGTTTCCTACTCAGATGAAGGAATCTTAGAACAAAATAAAGACTCAAACATTCAATCCTTTATAACTTACAGGAATAATTAAAATAATAACTTTCAAATCCAAATTAAGCACCTTGCAAACCACATTTTGTCCGTGATCCTTTCAAACTTCTCTATATTAGACTAACCAAAAATAACAGCACAAACAAGAGCAAAAACAAAGAAAAAACCTAATGACCTAGAACAGCTAGAGGATTTAATCACAGGGTCAATGACTCATATGCACAAAATAATTAAACAAATATATATTTAAAAGTCTTTACAATAAGTACCACTTAATAATCCTACCCCACATTAGTAGTTCCTAGAAGACATTGTTTTGAAAATTCACGCAAGCCTCTCTCAATCAAAAAGCTAGTTTTGGAAACAAAATCCAAAAACTAAATTTTTGATGCTTTCCTCATGACTAGTTAACTTTCCACGATGAAGATTCTGTGACCATTGTAGCCCATAGATTCATTAAAGTTCATAAAACTACTTAAAACCATAGAAGAATATTATCAGGCCCATTTCATATGAAGAGCTAATAAAAGACAGAAGTAAATGGATAAACATTCCTCTAACATGTCAAATATTAGAGGATGTATATATTTTTCAAAATTCCTTAAAAATACAGAATGACATTCTAAAATTTAAGTGAAATGGAAAGGGCATCCTCTATTATAACTGGTAAGATTGTGATAAATTAGTGGGTTGTAATTAGTGGACAGAGATGACAGAACAGGCAGATGAATGCCCTCCAGATTAAAAAGAAATATTGATACCCAGAGATAAAAATAGATAGAAGTAACTTTAAAATCTGGTCTCAAATAAGAGCTAGACTGAAAAAAAATAATATTTGTAAAGAATGAAAAGCTTGATTGGTTCAATACTTGAAAAGTTGGCTATAAGTTGTTTTTGTTTTTTTTTTATTCAAGAAGGAAATGTATGCAAAAAAGAACTCAAAGGTTTTAGCTACTTATATGCACTTATGCTTCTCTCCTTATCTTGGTTTCCCAAGCTCCTATGATAAATGAGACACAACGGGTGAACTTAAAATTGGAATATATCAACTCAAAGTTTTGTTAATAGAAGTCTAAAATCAATACATCAGTAAGATAATGCATTCTCCCCAAATTCTATATTGTTCTGACACTGTTTAGTGGCAATCTTTAAGATTGTTTGACTTGCAACTCTCCTCCATCCACATGCAATGTCTTCTTTTTTCTCGGTGTTGATCCAGTTATTGCAGACTTCCAACTTATGCCTCCTTCATATTTATCTGACTCTGGCTTCTCATTTGCTTTTTTTATAAGGTCTCCAGTAATAGACACTCAGACCCATCCTTTTTTCAGTTGCCGCCCCGATGATTAAAAATAGCATCTTCAGAAGGTCCTAAATGCAATGGGTTCACACCCACTGGACAGAAATTAAGATTTAAACTCCCAGTTCAAGAAAAATTTAAAACCATTGCAGAGATTATGGGAATCGTCTGCATCATGATTCTGGTTGCAATTATTTGACTCTAAGCATTTCTAAAACCTCTTCTAATTTTATATTTAAAATTGGTCAATTTTATTGTATATAAATTATATGCCAATAATTCCTAATTAAAAAGCAAACCAGGACAACTACCAGCAAGATGGTGGCAGAATAAAGATCCCCTAGAGTCAGATTCTGCTACAAGGCAGTTAGTAATCACCCAGAGCTATCTAAAGCACTTGTTTGGGGGCTCCAGGAATCCAGAAGAACATCCTGCAACATCCTGGAAATAATGAAAGGAGAAGACTGCCCATCTGCAGTGAAGATTTGTATGTAGAGCACTCCATGCCATAGAGGCCAATGCCCATCCTACACTGGTGGTGCAAGCTGCCTCAGGAGCTACTCTGTGGCTAGAATTGGAACCTCCATTTCCCAAAACTGAAGGAGGAAGAGATGACTGGACACCAACTTCAGCTACAGATTAGTAAATTTGGGAATCTAAAATATAATCTCAAAAATGGCTAAAGTTTTGGACTTTACACCCGAAGCATGTGCAACAAAAGAGAAAATAGATAAATGGGATCTCCTCAAAATTAAACACTTTTGCACCTCACAGGACTTTGTCAGAAGGGTGAAACGGCAGCCAACTCAATGGGAAAAAATATTTGGAAATCACATATCTGATAAGGGTTTAATATCCAGGATATATAAAGAGATGTTACAACTCAACAATTAAAAGAAAAATGACCCAATTAAAAAATGGGCAAAAGACTTGAATAGACATTTCTCCAAAGAAGAAATACAAACGGCAAAAAAACACATGAAGAAATGCTCAACATCACTCATGATTAGGGAAATGCAAATCAAAACTACAATGAGATATCATTTTACACCTATCAGAATGGCCACTATTAAAAAGACAGAGAAATTCAAGTGTTGGAGAGGATGTGGAGAGATAGGAACACTTCTTCACTGTTGGTGGGAATGCAAAATGGTACAACCACTA